>CM070083.1:25926044-26013937 GCA_036250285.1 Pyrocoelia pectoralis
ATAGGTACAAAATGACGGATATTGGTGAGGCTGCAAACACGAGATATGACAAGAATAAGAAGATCTAGTTGCAGATGTGAAACTATGGAACAGTTGATACTTCCACCAGTAGGTGAAAAATTGTAGTACCTAATCCAAAATTATTATGCTGCACAAGTAACAAGACTTCAATTAGTATTTGTAATTAATAATACGATCTGGTATCCACAGAAACCAAACCGAATGCAACAAAACAATTATGAGATACTTGAAAGGTATCCAGTAGTATAAACTGAAGTTTGATGGGATAAAAATACGACGACAAATGATTGGTTATTAGGCTAGCACATTTTTGTTAATTTGATTGAAATCAAATTTGAGTTGAATTACTTGTTATTATAATTATTACAATTACTTATGGAATTCCGCAACATAGCACATTAATAACCGAAACAAGTTAATGCACGGAAGCTGTAAATTATAACATTTTATCTAACCATCAGAATATGAATCGATACACGCTTTCCTTGTATTTGACAAGGACAGATAAAACATTGAAGACATTGAAAGTTATGGTGTAAACGAAAAAGTTGTGAAAAAGGCTATTCCACTCTAATTTTTTGCATTGCAGTACTGGTGGTTTAATCTAGATGGCATAATGCTTTCTCATATAGGTAAAACAAAAAATCGATTAATAAATTAAAAAATGCACAATTTTGCACCCTACAAACCGTGCACCACTGGTTGTTTTATTTCTTTATTGAAAAATTATATAAAAAAGTATTAATTTGGTTTTTTAAATTTCGTAACTTCTAAAAATTTGAAGCAATGAATTTTTTTAATTTTCTAACCCCCCCTAAAAATGCCCCGCCACTGGTTGGATTTTGCTCATTAACAAACTTGTACCTACATTTTATGGCGAAGAATGTTTGTACCAAATTTTATATCGATGGTTCATGGTACACACACGCACACACCCAGAGAAACATGTATCACCCTGGACAACCTGGTCGAGTTGATGCTGAAGTCAGCAGACGAATGGACGGCGGTAAGTATCGGCTTATGTTGCCGCTGTAATGAAGAAGTTGCGACGTGCAGAACGCGCGAGGAAGAAGACAGGCAATCATAACAGAGACAAACCCCAAAACCGACTCATAACATCTGGAATGGGGCCGGCGATGTAAGGTCGTCTGACAACAACAAAGGAAGAGCTACGGCTAAGGCCCTTTTTATACACTGCGTCGGGCGGGTCCAACAATTATCTTCCTTTCCTCAAGCGCCTATCGGCGGGACGTCGCCAAAAGGTCATTGAAACGCCTAAGCCTACTGGCCGCTTGTGAAAGTTCAACCGGTTGACATGAGCTACTCGAGTTATCACGATGGACCCGTGCGTTGTTTATGCATTTTTAATGGTAATGAAACGTCGACAGAGGAGGAGGTAGTCACTTAACCCAATCAACGCTATGCGATAATAAGTGGGAGGGGGGGGGGGGGGGGTCTACGCTCTTTGTGAAGAGTTGACGAACCGTGAAGAAAATTTTTTAATTATTTCCGAATAAGTGTGTCTTCTTTTGAAGAGCTAGTGAAAAACAAGGACGCAGTACAGGCGCTATAAACCATAAATAAGTCCATATGTGCAGTAATATAACTAGAGGCGGTTGCCGGACGCGCGTAATCTAGTTGTGGCGTCGTCGGACGCTCATCGGACGACCGCTGGGCGCTGTGTATAAATGCTACCGTTAAGCGCAATGTCACTTCATTACGCGCGTCGCCCGACGCGTTGTGGCGACGCGCGCTGAGGCAGTCACCACACCACGCGTCCCAAAAATGGCTTACATTCCTCCAAGCGCCCGTTTAGCGCCAAATGACGTCCGTTGGGCAGGCATCGCCGACAAGTCACTTGGATGCCTAAGCCTATTGGGCACTTGTGAAAGTTCAACTAGTTGACATGGGCTACTCAAGTTGTCAAGATGGATCCGTGTCTTGTTTATGAAGTTTTAATGCTGATGAAACGTCGAAAGAGGAGGAAGTGGCCAGTTCATCCAATCAACGCTATGCGGTACTTGTGGGGCGCTTTCTATACTGTTCAGGAAGAGTTGAGGAACCAAGAAGAAAAGTTTTCTAATTACCTGAGTGTGTCATCTTTTGATGAACTCAGTATTAAAGTAAGAAATAACAACACAGTATAGGTGCGCGCCAAACAACGTTGCGCGCGTGATCTAGTTGTGGCACCGTCATTTTAGAGTACGCTCGTCGGGCGTCCACTGGGCGCTGTGTATAAATGCTACCGTTAAGCGTAATGTCACTTCATTACGCGCGTCATCCAGCGCCCGACGCGTTGGGCGACGCGCGCTGAGCAGTCGTCACAACCACGCGTCCCAAAAATGGCTTACATTCCTCTAAGCGCCCGTTTAGCGCCAAATGACGTCCGTTGGGCGGACGTCGCCGACAAGTTACTTGGACGCCTAAGCCTATTGGGCACTTGTGAAAGTTCAACCAGTTGACATATGCTACTCGAATTATCAAGATGGGGCCGTGCGTTGTTTATGCGGTTTAATGTTAATGAAAAATCGAAAGAGGAGGAGGTGGCCAGTTCACCCAATCAACGCTATGCGACACTTGAGGGACGCTTCTATACTGTTTAGGAAGAGTTGAGGAACCACGAAGAAAAATTTTCCAAATGAGTGTGTCATCTTTTGATGAACTCCGTATTAAAGTACGAAATAACGACGCAGTATAGGCGCGCGCGCCAAACAACGTTGCGCGCGTAATGTAGTTGTGGCACCGTCATTTTAGGGTACGCTCGTCGGGCGTCCGCTGGGCGCTGTGTATAAATGCTACCGTCATTTGAGAGTACGCTCGTCGGGCGTTCGCTGGGCGCTGTGTATAAGTGCTACCGTTAAGCGTAATGTCACTTCATTACGCGTGTCATCTGACGCCCGAAGCGTTGTGGCGACGCCTACGGCCCCTTTTATACACCGCGTTGGGCGACGCGCACGGAGCAGGCGTCACACCGCGCGTCCCAAAAATGTCTTACATTCCTCCAAGCGCCCGTTTAGCGCCAAATTACGTCCGTTGGGCGGACGTCACCGACAAGTCACTTGGGCGCCTAAGCCCATTGGACACTTGTGAGAGTTCAACCAGTTGACATGGGCTACTCAAGTTGTCAAGATAGACCCGTGTGTTGTTTATGAAGTTTTAATGTTAATGAAACGTCGAAAGAGGAGGAGGTGGCCAGTTCGCCCAATCACCCTATGCGGGACTTGTGGACGCTTTCTATACTGTTTAGGAAGAGTTAAGAAACCACGAAGAAAAATTTTCCAAATGAGTGTGTCCTCTTTTGATGAACTCCGTATTAAAGTACGAAATATCGACGCAGTATAGGCGCGCGCGCCAAACAACGTTGCGCGCGTAACCTAGTTGTGGCACCGTCAGTTTAGGGTACGCTCGTCGGGCGTCCGCTGGGCGCTATGTATGAATGCTACCGTTAAGCGTAATTTCACTTCATTACGCGCGTCATCCGACGCCCGACACGGTGTAGCGACGTCTAGGCCCCCTTTATACACGGTGTTGGGCGACGCGGGCCGAGCAGTTGTCACACTACCAAGTCACTTGGACGCCTAAGCCTATTGGGCACTTGTGAAAGTTCAACCAGTTGACATGTGCTACTCGAATTGTCAAGATGGATCCGTGCGTTGTTTATGCGGTTTAAATGTTAATGAAACGTCGAAAGAGGAGGATGTGGCCAGTTCACCCAGTCAACGCTATGCGACACTTGAGGGACGCTTTCTATACTGTTTAGGAAGAGTTGAGGAACCACGAAGAAAAATTTTCCGAATGAGTCTGTCATCTTTTGATGAACTCAGTATTAAAGTAAGAAATAACGACCCAGTATAGGCGCGCGCGACAAACAACGTTGCGCGCGTAATGTAGTTGTGGCACCGTCATTTTAGGGTACGCTCGTCGGGCGTCCGCTGGGCGCTGTGTATAAATGCTACCGTTAAGCGTAATGTCGCTTGAAATGAAATATTATTTTGTACATCCTAGGAATTGTCATTCTCACCCCAAGAATTATTATTTTTACCCCAAGAATTATTTTTCCTAACTTACCTTTTTAACCAAGAATTATTATTTCAGCCCCAAAATTATTAATTTAGCCCACATAATTATTCGTTTGGTCCCAAGGTTTTATTCATTTCACCCCAAGATCTTTTTTATTTTACCCCAAGATTTTATTTACTTATTTACTTATTTTATAGAAGTATTTGAAACTACAAAAAAAAATGCCAACCTAAACGTATATTGCCCACTCAGGCGCTTACGTTAGAGATAGATTTAGTATATTTTTTTTCATTTGAATACAATGAATAAAATCATGGGGTAAAATAAATAAAATCTTGGGGCCAAAAGAATGATTCTGTGGGATAAAATAATAATTTTGGGGGCTAATATAGATAATAATTCTTGGGATCAGAAATCTTGGGACCAAAATAATTAAAATGCTGGGATCGAAAAATAATTCTTGGGGTAAAAATAATAATTCTTGGGCTTAGAGTGACAATTCTTGGGGCCGCGAAAATTACCACCCCAAAAGTTACATAGCTTAGCAATAGCAATTGACAATACTATAAAATATTCTTTTTCGAGTGTTCCCCTTTAAAACTTATGGTACTGCCCAATGAATACTTTACGGAAACAGTTATGCTGAAACTTCGTCAAAGAGTAGTATTACTCATGTGCAGCAGATTAAAACATATTTTAAAGTAGAAAATGGAAAATTAGAACTGTGAACAGTAAAATCTCCTTTATCGAAATGTACCCCCTTAAAAGTAAACGACAAGACTAACAGTAAAGATAAGAAAATTAAAAAAAATGACCACAGCAACTTACTTTTAGATTTTTCTTTATTAGTTGTATGACGTCGAGGTGGGATAATGATACTTTGATTGTTTTCGGTTAAATTTCTGGAACGAGGCGGAGCGATGGGTTTTAAACTAATTTTTTCATTCTCTTCCGAGGAACTATCCTCCTGGCCGACAGTGCTTAAATTCACTAAAAAGATCATTTAAACGTAAATGACGAGATTAATATAGTTTCGTTTTAATACGTACTAACGGAATACGCCTGCCTTTTCCTGATACCAATATTTTTATTGGCGGCCATTTTATTTTGTGAACTAATCGTAGGTCGCATAAGTCTACTTTGCGGTTTTTTATCCGAATTGTCGTTATCCGAATCGGAATGATTTAAAACGCCAGTCGAATTACTTCTCGTAATTGTAGAATTTTTAATGTATCGTGAGGTACTTCGTCCCGGGCCAGGTTTAGTCGTTTTTACTGAAACCAGGTACATGTTTTGTTTTAAAATTTCGACTTAAATTTTCTATGTTAAAATTAACACATGCTGTTTGCCGGGCCAAAACGAACATTTAAGCGCGCCTTGTTTACTTAATGAACTTTGATGAAATTGTCGCTTTTGTAACCTTACCTTGTTCAACCTTATGTTTGTGTACAATGGAACTGTGCATGCTTAGATCGCTTAAACTGCATGCTCTACGAAGACTGTTATCATGATTCTCGGCGTCAGTATGAGCTGCAACCATGCACAAGAAAAAAAAAACGGAACTTATTACGGAGGAAAAACAAATAATGCACAATAAATTAAATAAGGATAGAGAAAAAGAATGCTTGTCACGTTACATCAAAAGCTATACCAGTTACTAGTTAATTGGAAAAGAAAGAAAGAAAAGCACAATAGACGAACAAACACAGTACAAACAAGAACCTTATTCCCCAATACCAAACTATACCAATTTCGCTTTGGTTACAAGGAGTTTAGGTACACAAGTTATGAGTCTAGTGCTCTACCACACAAAGTGGAAGATTCGAAAGTGCAGTTATTAAAAAAAAATACACTACAATTAGAAATATCACTTCTGGCTCACTTCAACAGGTTCTGAACTTGGTTAAAATAGGTCTCCCGTTCTGAACTTGGCTAAAGTATGTCATATAGGAAACAAGTTCCACCTCATCAGAACAGCTCGATTTAAACAGCTTTGTACAAACAGGTTCACCTGTTCCGTCTCTGTTACCTGTTTGTACAAACCTGTTCTGATTAACCTGTTTCCTATGTGACATACTTTAGTGAAGTTCAGAATCGATTGAAGTGAGCCAGAAGTGAGATAGCTATAATACTAATAGTACATACAGATAGAACAAAAAGCAGATAGAAGAAGATGGGAAAAAAAGGACAACAGTACATGCAAATAAGGAACAACACAGGAAAAAAATGGCTTTGCTTCTGCAGGCAGAACGATTCACATAGCGTTTTATACATTGCTCATGCTGACATCAATATATGGTATTTAATCACCTTGAACTACATAAGATGATCCTATGTCTTCGGCATACGCTTTTGTTATGTTAACATTTTTGCAAAAATCGTCAGTCTTATCATTACAGAAATTTTGCTTACAACTCTCTACATTTGCGGCGTTTAGTCTTCGTTCGACAAAATTTGGTAAACTCAAATTTCGTTTTCTAAATTTCGTAGAGGAAGACGAAGAAATTTTGTGAAAATCATTGTAATAACTTTGTGAATTAGTTAATCGTTCGTACATTTGTGAAAGCGTTCTAACTTTTCCAGAACACATATTTTGTTTATATATATCGACCAAACAATTAATTTTATTTACAGTCCTCTGTATTTCGTTTAATATTTTAATGTTTTCCAATGACGACTGTATTCCCTCGATTCCATACGTGAAGGTCTCTAGAGTCGTCGAATCTTCGACACGATTAAAATGATGTCCACCACGTTGCCAAATATTAGTGCTACGTTCCCACACGTTCTTCGTGCTGCATTCGAGGCTATCGAATAATTTTTCGTCGGCTCGATCACGATTGATGTTAACCTCGAGTGAATCGTAATCTATTTTCGCGTTAAGATCCAATTTATCTAAACTGTCGTACAACTCGTTCAAAATTTTTTTCTCTTCCTTACGTGTGTTGCCAAATTCGCAATCTCTCTCCAAATTCTTTCCTTATAATTAATTTCTAATGTATTTTCGACAGAATGTGCTTGATTTTCTATATCAGAAGAATTATTTTTAGAATTTTGAAAGTTATTCATTTTTTGAGATAATCTTCCTTACGTATATACTCATACGTCGGTTTGTTTTTACGTGATTTAGAACTATTTCTACGCACGCCTTTCGGAGGCTTGTGCGCGACTCGATCAGTTTCAAAAAGGTTTTTAGTAAATAAATGTCTGTCGAGACTCGACGTCTCCTGAATTTGTTTACGGTTACAAGTAGAATTCTTCTCAGTTAGTATGAAAATGTTGTTTTCATTGCTTTTGCCTAATTTTAAATTATTATATTAAATATTGATCTTCGTAACATAAAAGAAAAGATTCTAATTTATATTAAAACAATGAATACTCAATTTATCAAATTTTTGTTTCAAGTTTCAAGTTATATTGTAATAGTAACAAAATTCCACTAAATTCTTTGTTTTAAAAATATCCCACGTTTCAACATTGTCGAGGTGAATAGCTTAAAACAGTTTCTAAAATGGAATTAGAGGAGGAAATAAGGGGGCAGCAGGGGGGGTAGGGAATACAAATATTTAGGCGTTAGCATACGCAGACGATGTGGTAATGATGGCAAAGGACTTGGAGAGATGATTAAAACAATGGAAAAGTACGCCAAAATGATGGAGAAGATAAGATAAACGTGGAGAAGACAAGAGTGGTAGTATTTGGGAAGAAGGGAAGAAAGGGAAAAACAGAAGAATCGAGGTGGAGAGAGGACGAGATAGAGGTGGGAAATTGTGGTAAATTCACACAGGGAAACAAGAAAGAAGCACAATTAGATATGGGTCAGAAGAGGCAAATAACATATTGGGACAGATATGGGAAACAGGGAAGAGGGTCTTTGAAATGAAGCGGAACAGGAGAAAAATGATGTTCCAAAAACTAGTTAGGAGCGGGATGATTTATAAAGAGGAGAGATGGGGTGGAAAGAACAGGAGGGGATGCAGGAAAGATACTGGAGGTGGGTAATGAGATTGAGCAAGGAAACACCAGGATACATAGTTGCAGAGGAGACAAAGACATAGAAGATAAGATGGCAGTGAAGTATGGGTGAATGCTTTACAATACACAATGCATTAATAATTGCAGTTCATTCTTATTAATGGTGTTATTGCATTAAGTAAAGAAAGCAGATTGGCTGTTGGCTCTTCTGGTATTCTTGAGGAACATAATTACACCAAAAATATTACTTTAATGCTGTGGCACAATATCGCTTGTGTACTTTTATCCTGTTACGATCTACTACGCTTGATGTCACAGTGTTATTTTAAAAATAAACAATTTAGTGGAATTGCTTTGTTATTATTATAACTACTAATTGGATTTAACAATGCAAGTGTTAATAAAATCAATTATATGGTGGTCAAGGGGCATTGGAACAATATCATCTTATCTACTTCGGGCAATATTTTTCTTAGTGCATAACATAGTAGTATGAAGCATTTTGTAGCTGCCAATTTGATTAATGAAACTGTTGTATTCCTCAATAATTACACAGCGATGAGAAAAGTCGTACCTTATCTCAGGTACATAATGAAACTTGGATCTTTGTGACACACAACTTTTACACGTCTGTAAAAGGAATCTTCCAAGAGAAAAAATTGCGTAATATATCCTTATACAAAACAGGAAAGAAGACATGAAAATTATAGAGCTATTTACCTAACTCTCCACATGTAGACAAAAATAATAGAAAACAAACTAAGAAATGAAGTAGCCATGAAACTAGAGGAACATGAAAGGAAAACAAACAAAAAAGCTGCATTGGACATGGTACTGTCTAAAAGAAATGGAAGTCACAGAAAAACTCAGACGAGTGATCAAAAGTATCTACTAAACGGTGAGAGGAGAGGTTAGGACAAAAGGAAAATTTGAGATACAGAGGGGTGATAAGCAAGGAAATGGTTCGGCGACATTCAGAGAATGCCAAAAGGCACACTGACAAGGAAAGTAACAGAATCAAAAAGATAGGACCAAGCAAAAATATGGAACAAAGAATAGAAGAATTGGGAAAGAAAAGAACAGTCTGTAAACTAAGGCAAATGTCACAGTATAGGAAAAAGTGGAGGACATGGATGGACTCCCAACCACAGCCGACGCCGTAAGGCACACAATAAAGAAGAAGAAAAAGGTAATATAGGATTAGAAATGGTTGAAGAAGTGTACTGGGTGGTCCAAATTGGACACTTTCTTATAGGAACACCCTTTATTTTAAGAGAGAAAAAATGGACAGAATTTCAGCTATATGTAATCGTTTGGCCGCTAGATTTCTTTAATGCTCCATAACTTTCTCATTATTAAAGATAAGTGATTTTGGCAAAATTTTTTGCAGAGTACTTTTATTTTATACGGGGTGTTTCGTTTTTTGTATAGGACCCTAAACTACATTTTTGCAATGGACCACTATAGTATATTTTGGAGTTTTGGAGAGAGTAAAATTTCCTAAATTTGGATGTATCACTTGTTATATTTATGTTAAACATAGCTAATAGTAGGGGTGATGGAGGATATGTATAGATAGACAAGATGTAGGGCGAAGGTGAACCCTTCTGGACAGGGAAAGGATTGTGACAGAGCTACCCCCTGAACCCAAGCCTCTCTTCAATTCTAATTAGGGACTTTGAGTACTACGAAGGAATCAAGGTCGGGAAGTTGTGATTGGAAGGAAGAAAGTATGGATCCTGGGGTACGCCGATGATCTGGTGCTAGTGGCGACGAGAGAGGGAGATATGAGAGATATGATACGGATGACAAAGGCATACATGGAAAAAAGAGGGTTGGAGGTAAACACAAGAAAGACGAAAATGGTGGAATTTTAAAAGAGGAGAGGAAGAGGTAAGAAAGCAGAATGTAAGTAGGGAGAGGAGATAATAGAAAGTGTGGATGACGTGACATACTAAGGTACAGGATGCGATAACAAGGACCAGGGACAGATAAGGGAGCTGACAAGAAAAGGGAATGCAATAGTGGGGAAAGTGTGGAGACTGGGGAAAGGTGGATGGGGGAGATATGCAAAAAAGGGGATGTGATGCTGTATGGCGCAGAGGTGTGGGGATGGGAGGAAGAGGTACAGCGAAAATACTGGAAGTGGGCGTTAGGGTTAGATAGAGAAACCCCGGGTTTTGTGATGGAGGAAGAGGTAAAGCTGAAAAGGATAAGAATAGAAGCTGGAAGAAGAGTAACGGCCTATGAAGAAAAGATGGAAAGAAGAGAGGGGGAGAGGTCTTGAGATGTTGCCGGAACGAGGCAAAAAATATAAATACACCCCTCCACCAACGGACAGCATATCTGGAATTTCACCCTTTCTTAGAGAAAATATTATTTGACTGTACTATAATGGAAAATACAGGGAATTGGAGATGACAGATATACCAAAGTACCTGAGAGATAAGGAGGGAATAGGGAGGAAGAGGACGGTGGCACGCATCAGGATGGGAAACGAGGAAAGGGACAATAAATATTGGTTGAAGGATGAGGAGAGACTGTGCGGGGAGGGAAGGGAAAATATAAAGCATATGGTGGATGATTGCAGAGAGCTACGACAGCAAACGGGAGGGTAGGGAAAAGGGTGCTGAGAGAAAATGGGTGGGGGCTGGGATGGATGGATGGAAGAAGTGTTAGAAATAAGAAGTAAAAAGAGGGGTAATTAAAAGAGGTTATGTGTTGTGTGGTCTATGTATGTGGATATTTATTATGTTTAGTTTGGCGTTATGGCGTTATGGGGATGGAATAACGATCATTGTATATTGTTAAGAATGCAAGTAGGTATAACCTCACTTGGTACAGACCAGACCACGCCCTCCAGACATCGCTAAGCCCTTCCCCTTTGTTCCTATTATATCAATAGCTGTTTAACCGTTATCTGTTTAGCTGTTAAACAGAAATAGAACAGGGTAAATCTAACAGGTGATGATGATGTACAGCTCCCTTTAAACAGCTTTAATTTCAAACGGCTTTGTACAAACAGATATAGCTGTTCATCATCATCACCTGTTACATTTACTCTGTTCTATTTCTGTTTAACAGCTAAACAGATAACAGATAACGGTTAAACAGCTATTTATATAATAGCGATGTCTGGAGGGCGTGGTCTGATCTGTACCAAGTGAGGTTATACCTACTAATACAATTTGATTGATTGATTGATATACTCTCTACAAAAACACAACTTGGGTGTTGTGAACATGGCAAAAAATAACTAAATAATGGTTGACTAAAGGTATCGAACATTTAAAACACTAAATAAAGTTTGCAGAAATAGGATAAGACGATGAAATTGTTCCAGTCCTAATATTACGATTTAAAACAAAACAATTTGAAAATTCAAACTTACCCATTGACTTTAATCCACTTTCGTAGATATCAGTACACGGTTCCGGTTTATTATTTAAAATGTTACAACATTTGCTTTTGTATTGCTTATTTTTGGTTTCTAAACTAGGGATGTACATCGTATTTTGATTATTAAATTTCTCTTTACTGGTCTCTTTTTTCGTATCGCCTGCAGTACATCTCAGATTTTTATTACCGTTGGGATGAAACGATTTTTTTTGTTTCGCTACGGATTTTTGTTTAGTTTCTTCCGTGTCAACGAAAAATGCGATACCCTTCTTTTTATTATCTCTCGTTCTGTGTTGTACAGTGTAGGTATCGTTTTGGGCGATGCACGTTTCAAATTTTAATAATTTTTCTTGAAACTCCAAACTAGAACAATTTTTTTTCGCTACAATCTCTTGCGGAGTTTGGAAACTAAAATCCGTTTGAGTTTGAGAAGTTTTCATACGTGCAGCAAAGGGTATTCCGTAATTTTTCGGTAAGCTTCCACCGAAATCGTTTATATCTAACTGACCGCCGCTGTTGAAAGTACCCGCACACTGTGGTTTTTTGTATGACGAAAACAATACCTCTAAAGGTGCTGATTTACAGTCCGACTCGCACGAGAGAACGCTTTCCAAACTGTTACAATAACTTTCCGTTTTTTGTCCACCGTAATCATCCGATAGCACACTATCTTGGGAATTTTTGTTACTCGGATTCAAATAAAAACTTTCACTTTTTGGAATGTCGTATTGATAAGCGTCAATTTGGTAACGATAAATTTCGTTATTCGAAAGGCATCTTCGAGGTAACTTGTACTTCTTCATCTTTTTCGTTTGCGTCGAATTAAAACTGCAATCCTCCAAAGAATCGGAACTAAAACCGCATTCTTCTTTACCGGCATCGTTCGTTTGATAATCGGTAAGAAAAGTTCGATCGATCTGTTCGTTTTTTTTGGAAAAATCTTCCGAAAACCTTTCGATATCGCTACAGATTTGCTTGAAACCGTCCGCCGTTGATGTACTCTGATCTAAATCGATAAAGTAACTGAAAGAACGTCTCGTGCCGTAATTTTTCGATAAATTTTCGTCGGCTATGTCGACGAAATCGGAAAAGCTACGTTCTTCGTTAACCGGAGAGACGGGTAAACTTTTGTGTAATTTATATTTACTTAGTGTTTTATCTAAATGAAGCTTTCGTGGACGTAAGTTTCTTCCCGATGTGTCCAGATCGCTTAAGTTAACACTACCTATAAGGCTTTTAGGCTCAATTTCGCTATTAAAGGTACTTTTATTAAAAGTAGGGTTGAAGAAAGAGAAGTTTGTATGTTTCATAAAGTCTTTCATGTAGCATCCACAAAGCTGAAGATTCGAAGGTAAGGAGAAGCTGGAGGGCAGTTGAAGTGGGTCTTGAGATGTCTCATATTCTTTAAATTTATTAGTACGTTAGTAAGGGAAAAAGTTAAATATTACGTTATTTTTGGAAATGGTTAATGGATAGAACATAACAAAAGCTACAGCTAAGTCATTTTTGAAAAACGGAAGAAATGCATCGCATTAATCATCTTACCTTGTTTACGTACGGGCGAACTCCACTTATCCTTTTCAGGAATGTGTGAAAGATCGTGAATTGACTGACTACACCTCAACGGACTACTATAACCCACCTACGAACAACAGCGAATTATACAAAACTCAAACAATATTACTAGAAAATTTCAAAAATTCTTACACTTTGCAATTTTTTCCTTGTCGCCGCTATGCGTTTAGCCAACTCTTCGCGTTTTCCCGATGCGTCCGAATCCAATTTGATCTGCTTAGTCGCACTGATAACGGCCATATTTCGGAAACCGCTGTTGGCTCTTGTTAGATATTGAGACGAAATTGACGATTTATTTCCTTAAACCAATCAATTATTTAGTGCATAACATAAGTAATAAGTTCAGCAAGCATGAGGTAACGAACAATATTGGGAAAAGAATAATAGATTGCGGAGTAGGACGACAAACTGTTTACCTGTTTAATTTAGTTGTTTAGTCGTTTACCTGTTTAGCTGCACTTACGGGTTCAACGACCCCTAAATGGTTAAACAGCTAAACAGGTTAACGACTAAACAACTAAACAGGTAAACGGCTAAACAGGTAAACGGCGAAAACACGTAAACAGGTAAACGGTTAAACAGTCTCGGTGTCCGTCGATGATCTACTTTTACTACATACCCCCGTCAGCGGTTTAGTAACTTTTCTAGTGACTTTTTGGATTAGTTTCGGCCCTGCTATACTACTTTAATACTTCGACAGTAGCCTTAACATGGATCAAGGAAGTAAGAAGACATGACAGAAATGAAAATAGATGGAGGAGATGGAGCGAAAAAAAGAAATCAGAGAGAAGATCAGAGGGTTCAGGGGCTTTCAAGTTCAAGAAAAAGAAAAAAAAGACTGTAACAAAATGGACAAAAGAAAGAAGGAAACAACAGAGTGAAAGAATGAAAGAGTACTGGAGGAGAAGAAAGAAGGAGACAAATAATCATTAGAAGTTACTTCACGTGGTCCATAGTTGGCCAAAATCGAAAGAAGAAGAAAAATGCTGAACATTATTTTTAATTTCCTATCATTGCCGCTAGAGGACGTTTCCGTTCTCGTCATTGCCGCCGCAGCCGCCAGACCGTCCCGACGGAGGCGATGCATGAGACTACATAACTCCGATTGGGAACTTGCAACGCTACGAAGAGGTGTTACCGTCAGCGACGACTTGGACTGGATGGGTACGCGCTGGGTCCGTTCCACACCCATCCCCGTCGCTCCGACTTTTCCGACGGCGAACATGCGAAGCCGAGTCTGAGGACACTCCTTCTCCCTGCCGCTTTAAGGGTGAAAACACCGCGCAATCCTGGCGAGAATCAACGTATCTATTCACTGGTCGATTTTTATGGAACCACTAACCCGCAAGAGTCCAACGCCTAACAGATGGACCACGTGCCAAGCCAACCGCCCATCTTACAGTCCGGGCCTAGCGCCTAGTGATTATCACTTGTTCCCCAAGTTAAAGGAACACTTTCCGGAGCGACGATGACGTCAAGAAGAGGTGAAATGCTTCCTCAACGGGTTGGCGTCGGAGATCTACGACATTGGAATACAGAAATTGTAGCACCGTCTACAAGAATGCGTAGAAAAAGATGGCGATTATGTAGAAAAATAGAACAAACTTTTTTCTTTCCAACGATGCAAATTTCTGAGAATAAACAATGTTGCCTATTTGTAAAATTGATGGGAACCTTATTTCTAGACCGACCCTCGTATATACAGGGTGTTTTTTGGGAGCTTTAGTTAAACGTTTCTAGGAAAGTTTTATAGCTAGGTTTTTGAAAATTTGTACTTAGGGGTTATTGGTTACTGGTTGGTGCACGTGATACATATGGACCAAGACAAAGCGCAACCATCCTACATGAAATAGAAAGAGGGGAAGATCAAAGAAAAAATGGATGGATCTAATATACGAAGACCTATCAATTCTGGGCATCAAAAATTGCCTTTAGAAAGCAAGAAATAGAAACAACTTGAAAAGGGTTGTTCGACTTGGTGAGCGAGGCCCGTAGAGCTGTATATACAGGGCGTTTTTTTGGGAGCTTTAGTTAGACATTTTGGGAAAGTTTTATAGAGGTTTTTGAAAATTTCAACTTAGGGAAAACTGAATCGATGTAAAATTCTGGAAACGCAGGTCTAACTAAAGCTTCCAAAAAAACACCCTGTATGTATATATAAATAAAAAAAAATAGAATCTACCTGGCGATGCATCCAATTCAGTTCCACTAAGACTTTCGAACGTCGACTGTAGATATTTTTCACGATTTACAATTTGATCTAAAGATTCCGAACTGACCGAAAGGATCGACATTGGATTTCGATCGGTGTTTTCACCACTAGGCGTCGACACTTCGTCGTCGTCGTCATCAGAATCTTGACTTCCCGATATCGAAATCGGCTGTATCGCGATCGAAGGTATATTTCCCCTCTTCTTCCTCTGCGATCGTCGTAATTCATCGGCGTCCATGTTTGTAATGGTAAATTCGCTACCGCTGTAAATTACGTGTAATACTCATCGGTCGATTAAAAAAACGTATGGATATACCTGGCAGAATCCACCTGAGAGGGGTAATACAGAGGTTGATGTCGATACTCTTGATCCGAGTCAATATCGCCATCATGCGCCGTAGACTCAATGTCAGTATCGCGTACAGACCCGCCAACCGCACTGTCATCAGTTAAATTACTTCGCCGAAACTCTCTTGACGTAATACTGTTTACAATGACCTGTAAATGAATTTATAAAATTAAAAAAAAACACACAGACAATGTAAGTACCTGTTTAGTGGATATTTTAGTATCTCTATGTAACTCTAATGACTGTCTTGTTTCGGTTCCGCTATCCAATGAGCTGTCTTTTTCATCTGAATCCCCTCTTCGATCTGTAAATAAATAAGTATTAATATTATCGCCATTTCAAATGATACGACAGTGTATTGGAAAAACAAAATTACTATTGTAAACATTATAATAATGAATAGTTCCATTCAAATTTTTAATTTTAAATACAGCCCAATTTTTTGCATTTTTTGATGAGAATAAATACACCAAAGATTTCCGCATTCTGTCCCAATCCTTGATAACGACACATACCTACTGTTGAAATGTGTTGGGTTGCATTTAAAAGAAAAATTTGTAAGTAACTTTCAGTTTAAAGAAAATGACATTTTACATTTATAGTAGGTAGTATGGACAGTATAAATTCATGTGTGATTTATAACTTTCATTTTTAAACGTTGTTTAGATATGAAATGTCAGGGAGAAAATTTCGAGCAGGGGATACATCATGCCAAATACGTGAGAAAGTGTTTAGATGTTAGGAGAGGGAGTACATGGGAAAAGTTCCTCATAGATGGCAGTTCATGCTTTCAATGCGGAAAGGCAAGTGAAGTTGTCAGAGTGGAACCAGCTGTGCCATGTAAAAACTTGTAACTGGGGGTTGGGAAAGGATAGAGGTCCACACTCAGAGTATGTAACAGGAGGAGGGTATTCGGATGGAGCATTCACAAGAAACTAAGTACATTTAATCAACTACAGATTAATTTAAAAAATAGATAAGAAGAGGACTATTCAGATTGAAGAGAGCATCAAAAATAGGTAGGGCCGTAGGGGTGCTGTGATTAGGGACTTTACCGAACTTTCTTCTTATTGGGGATAGTAAGTGTCGGGTCCTGACAAAGGACATACATTGATAAAAACCGGAGGAACTCAGCAATTAGAGTTTTTAGTGGCATCCATTCCTTTATCTTCGTGAAAGCTTGCTGAAGAATGCGATATTTGTTCCAAGTATTTGGCGACAGTAATTAGCGCCGCGTCATCTGCGAACATTACTATGGACACTCCTTTCGGCAATTGTAATAGCAGCAGGGCATTTTACATGGTGATCCACAGAAGCGGTCCGAGTACAGAACCATGAGGAACTCCTCCATACCTTTTCGGTCTATCCTCTGTATCGTACATGAGTCACCTATTGTAAGTCGCCACTACTCTCCGTAGATACCATGGTACACTCAATACTTTTAAGACATCCATGATACGCTTCCAAATCGCCAAGTTGAAGGCGTTTTTGACGTCGAGCGCAGTATTTCTTGGAGCCTCTTGGCAATCGTTTCCCCGCCTGTTCACCACAGTGCTAATGCCATCCAGAGTAGAGCGCTCCTTCCTGAAGACAAACTGGCCCCCCGCCACTACTGGACCCACGAACTTTTCAGCGCTTGAAGATCTTTCCGGCGGTAACCAACATACAAGGCGGACGATAGGATGAAAAGGTTCGTCCGGTGGCTTTCGGGATGAGCACTAGTCTCTGCCACCTTCCACTTGCCTGGAAAGATTCCCATACTTAAGGCATGCATTGGGAATATTGTCGATGCCAACTTGATCCCTATTTTGAGCGCAATGTTCGAAATCTCATCCATGCTGGGGACTCTATTGTTGCCCACCTTGGCAGTCACCGTAAAAAGCTCTTTTCGGTAATGGATGGGAGTCCACTTTGTATGGCCTGTCCCAGGGGTCATCTTCGACCTCGCTGACCAATTCGCCCAAGTTTTTGGATTGAGCATTTTTAAATTTCAAGCGCGCCTTCCTGTATTGTTCTTCCAAGCGGGGAACGAGCATTTGCAGGCGGCGAGTTTGGTGTCCCTCCCTTTGGAGGCAAGTAATTTGTTCACCCCACCATTGTACCACAGGTCCGAAGTCGACCTCACGTTTCCGTAGCATTGTGGCATCAAATGCTTCAGTTACACTCTGCATGACCATGTCGACCTTTCCTCTGCGAGGGGGACTGGTGTCAAAGGATTCACGAAACAAGTTCTCATCAAACATTTTCAGTTCGGTGTTCTGCTGAAGCCTCCACGAATCTCCCAGAGCATTGTTTGATGATCACTATAAGTGTAGATATAACTGACTACCAAGTGACATTTACAGTGTGTACAAGCATTTAAGGGACAAGGTAACAATGAGGTGACCTATTGGGCCTTGAGATTAAGACCGACAAGACGCTGCTTATAAACCCTGCGATCAAAAAACTAATTAGAGAAAGCAATAAAAGTTCATGGAAGATTCTCTGTGATGAAGGATTGTTATGGGTTACAGTCACCAGTAATTTTTCCCGCCAAGAGAAGTGACGAAGAAACGGATTTTCCTCCAGTAATGAATGAAGAAGTTGGGGTGTTGCGGAAAAACAAGGACCCTGATGTGGTATCTACCTGCAACGGTAGTGAGGTACTTGGCCAGAGTAATGAACAATTAACTCGCAGAGGAGGCTGGTTTTAATACCAAAAGCAATATTGCTTCCTTCTGGACAAGTCACTGAGATGCTACTAAAATGTAAATTTTACCAAACCTGTTGTCGCTTGCTTGATGTAGGTCTGTCGGTGACACCGGTTGCATTAATTTTTAATATTTCATTGAAATCCTTGGCGTTTCCACCAATTATGAAGAATGACTTTAAACTGCAATGTTTATACTAATTATTTCTCCCGCGCAGAGTTTGAATCAGGTGAATAAATTAATTAATTATGTCCCGGTTGCTCCTCGAGTCTCATCTGAATATAGGTTGGAATACCGCGAAACCGAGGCCAGTTACCTATCCGAGGGGTCGGATTAAATAACACATTTTCTTCTGTGTAGAATGCTGTAATTTTGCGTTCAATTCCATCTTTGTTATGCACAAATGTTGACAATTACAACCAATCCTAAGGAATAACGGGTCCGGTGTCACCCTTTTGGCCTCTACCTCTTGTCGCCCTTGTAACTTTCGTGTACTTTTCATGTTTAAAAACTGTATCTACAACTTATTTTCAATGTAGCCATTTTACTTTTAGATGTAAATGCGTTTGATTTTAATTGTTTGTTTTGTTTATTTGTGCATTTAATGTAATAATTGTAATTCGCAACAACCGTGGATATTAAGATTGATTGAAGACCATCAAACAATTCAAAATTTTCCTGTCATGTCTTAATATTATGCAATTGATATTTATTTAATTAATAGTGTGAACGAGAAGTTTTCTTGCCAGTTCTTTCTTCGCGTTAATCGTCGTTGAACTGTGGCATTCTCTTTTCGGCTGGTTTCAATAATCAACAAAATTTTAGGGAAAGTTAAATAATTGCATTTTTTATGTTTGATGTTTGTTTTGATCCTCACTCTCAATTACAGTTCACTGCCAATGTATTCGTGTCTGTTTTAAACGATAGGGGGACCTACTGGACGATCGTGATCACGTGCCAGGGTTTGGTTTGAAGTTTAGGAGGGAAAGTTTTAATTTTGAAATGTTCCCTTTCTGATTTGAATTTTGTAAATGTAGCGTGAAGTTGGAGTAGGACCTGGGGTTTGAAACACTACAGCGTCTTGGCACAAGGATGCGATAACGAAAATGATACGTCTAGAATATTTACATTAAGCTCACTTCTCTAGATGGCAGCACATTCTGATTCTGTACATTATTTTTACTACCAACAAAATTGGCGCAAACTTCTCTTGTATCATCATTTCTGACCTCATGAAACACTGACAGATGGATGAAAAATTCAACTATAGCATAATTCATCCCCGTGCATATAAATTACAAGCGGGACATAACGAAATATGGAACTATAAAGCAACTACAAACACTTACCATGCAAAGACGGAAAAGAAATAATCGAGTCTGTATAAATGGACTTCATACCAATGCTTCTTTCTGCTCTTTGTGCCCAACGACCTTTCGGAGCAGCAACACCTTTCATTAATGAGGTGGGGGGATTCGAATCTTCCGAAATGTGTTTTTTCGCCCACAGCGGTAGAGCTCCGACATTAAACCTTAAGACGAATTCATTTTAATAATTACCTTTACAAAAATATTTATACCTATAATCATTTTCGACACTATTCGCATTCGGATCGTAAAAATCTACGCTACTATTATCAGTGAAAATTTCATTATCTAACGTTTTTCCTTGTCGCATGGCTTGTTGACTTAAACGTGCATGCATTGTAACTACCATATCGTGAGGTACCCTCCATACAAAAATACAGCTATAAATGTGTACGATTTAGATAAGATTTAAATTACAAATTGTGCAGGTAACAAACCCATCTCCGCTTGCCGAAATTAGTCTACGACAATCATTGGTAAATCGTAAACCGGTTGCAAGTTCGGAATGTCCACACATGGTTGCCATACACTCACCCGTATAATAATCATAGACGGATAAAGATTTATCGGTGCAAGATGTCGCTAAATAAATCCCCGAACGATCTAAACTAATCTACAAAAAACAAAAAAAGGTTAAACTTGTAGCCCGGAGACGGCGTAATGCATACTTTTATGAGAGTACCATCATCGCCCGTACTGCCCTTGAATATCTTCGTATGTTTTCCGGTATTAACACTGTAGATTCGAACGTTGCGATCTTGACACGCGGTCAATACATGTTTCTGACCGCTATCGACGTCCATGTCGTATAACGTCGTTTTGCCCGTTGCGTTATGATCCCTTACGAATTGCGGTGTACCGCTTACGTCGGTGAGAGAACGAAAAATCAAACTCTTATCGGCACCGCACGAAACCATTTGTAAGTTTCCGTGCGTATTTAAAAATCTAACAGCCGTAATCGATGAAGAATGATCGTCTAACGTTTGCAAAAAATTATAACCCTGAAAATATAATTCTAGCAAAAGATATTACGTGTCGCTAAATTACTAAATTTACCTTATTTACGTCGAATACGTGTATCAGTCTATCGCGACTGGCACTCGACAAAAGTTTTTGATCGAATTCCGTCTGCGTGTACTCTAAACATAGGACTTCGGCATCGTGTGCCTCGATTTTACAATCTTCGGTCATTCCTTTCGTTTCGAGAATTCTTATATTACCTATAACGTAATGTAAGTAAAAAAAAACGTGAGCGAAGCGTAGATATAAAGACCTGCTCGATCGCCCGAAGCTAACTGTTTACCGTCGGGACTTAAACGAATGGCTCTTACACCGTTACGGCCATCGTAAGACGTATCTTGTTGCTTATCGTTACCTGTACTGTTCGTGGAAATGTCCAAATCTTTCAAGTAAGTCATATCTGAATCAATATACACAACTTTCAGTAACTCCTATAATTTACAATTTAAAGCGTTAGCATTACGTACGGCAATAACTTACGTTGCTATAAATATTTCTCTGATACACTCCACGCGAATTTTTTTCATTTAATTTATCTAACGTCCATACGCGTATCGTATCGTCCGAACTGCAAGTTAGAAAACTACCGGGAGGTAAAGGACACTGTGGAGGTGACATTTCCACTCCCCATATACAGGCCGAATGGTAAAGAAACGAATGCGACTTTCCTACCTGGACACAATATGTAAAAGTTGTTATAAAAATTCGTCGTACCTACCCTCTTAATATTATGTACATCCCAAACATATACGGAGTGATCATTATATATACAAGTTATTTTTTTACTAGTTTCATCAAAGGTAATCGCTACGGTATCGGGGTATTTGGCATCTGGAGGAGGGGACGACATGTGCCTGTATAACAATGTATTTATTACGTCGTACACACATTTACGAATTTCACTTACGTAATATTTAAACCTTGACTAACATCTACACCTAAATAATGTGTTCTTGGAAGTGTTGTAACGAATCTAAGGGTAGTAGGATCGAAACACCGTACAATTCCTTCAGCACAGCCCACAAATATATATGTTTCACCTACAGCTATACAATTGGCACTTGAAGTCTGAAAATATTTAAATTTTAGGCATTCTCATTTAGTGGTAACGTAAAATCCGAACATAAACCAGTACGATACAGTTCCAAATGTGACATAGAGTGGGCGTGGTCTCTTACCTGTTATCGTAACAAGGATTAAAATTATTTGTCGAATTATGATCAAAATATTGGTTTTGTGTTTTGCAAATGAACAGTGTGGGGACAGTTTGATTGCTTCGAGGCACGATAAAAATAAAATCGAGTCATTTTTTTTTATTTCATTGGAAGTGTGTTAACTTAAGTTGTGTTGAAGCCGACTTTCTGAGGAACAACAGTTGACTGTTCAAAGTATCTCAACGAAAGAAGGTTGGGTAGACTAGAACCCTAATCTTGAAAAGTCGGTAGCTATGAATGAGTTTATCGGCAGCGGTACACGCAAGAAATTAAACATTTAAGGAAGGAAACACGAAATTGCGGAAAAGAATGAATAACATAGAAAAAAACTACAAAATGTAGAAAAGGGTAATTATTTAGAATGCACCAAGCCGTTTAAACTTTTCTCCTATAAGAGAGTATTACTAGACAAGTAACAAAAGCAATAACATAATGACTGCAAGTCACTAAATTGTTTAAAAATTCAATTAATAAATAATAGCAATGAGTAGCGAAATGTCAAAACTTGGCTGATTTGTCCACAGGTGACGCTATCATAAAAAGATCGATGTTATACATTATTATTCTACAATTTCTTTAGTTATACCGATTATGTACAGCGTCTCTTACAGGTTATCCGCTAGTATATAAGACGATTGTTTTACATTTACTTATGTTAAGCGATATTAAGCTAACGATACTAAATTCTACACATTGATCTGTGTCATAGGTTGAGAAGAGGATTCCAGAAGTCGTTTTTATATGAAAACTTTACTATTTTAAATGAAATACTGGCTGGATATGTGACTTGCAATGCCCAAGTGCGTTTACATTAGACAACCGACATGTTATTTATACATTCTTTCAATTTCAATAATAAACAGACATCCCCTCTCTTTTGATTATTCTACAATTTTTTAACTTATCGATTATGTGTTGAGTAATGCTTTACCGGTTCTTCATATATACTTATTAATTACAAAACCTACAGTGACTACAAACAGGGGCGACAAGCGATGCATCGATTTTTATTGGCCTGCCCAGTCACGTGGTATATTTTGCCTCTTAATGGCGGCCTAACTAGTGATGGGGTATTAAGCGTGTGATATTTATTTAGATTTAGCAAGTTGCCGACCAAAATTTTGTCTCTTAATTGTGGATAGGCGGAGCTAATCGATCCTTGTCGTCACTGTTTGTAGTAGAGTCATTGTAACAAAATAACGCCACCTATTGAACAGTAGACTGTAACTCTACAATTAAATGCTTAACAAAAAGTCGTATTCCAGGACAAATTTTTTTCCATTTTTGCAACAAGGGACCCATTTCCTATCATTCCTAACATTTATACCTGAAATTGGGATGGACTCGGATACTAAACTTTTGTATTGGAAGACGAGGCCCTTTGTAGTAGATAAACTTGAAAAATGGGAGAACAATATGGAGGTAATGAAGGCCAAGGATGTACAGTAAAAGGTGTGTCGGAGACGGGCTAACAATCAAATAAATAAAAATACAATCAAATCTGAGAAACATTGCAAACATCGAAAAAAACAACGGACCGGAAGCAAAGATGGGATACGGGAGAATTTTCTTTTGATGTGGGAGACAACCAGGAGAGTAGAAGCAAATCAAGAAAACATCTCAGAGAAGAAACCACCCGAACTAGAAGAAACACTAAAGGTAATAATGGGATTAAAAAATAATAAAAGTCCAGGAGGAGATGATATACAGGGCAGAACTAATAAAGTACGGGGGTGAAAAACTACCTCATGTATTATAATCTGATAGTGCAAATATGGAGAGGAAAAAAGATATCAAAAAGCTTGGACAGAAGCAATAATATAATATTTTAAAAAGGAACAAAGAGAGAATATCAAGAACAGAATAGTAATAGTAATATTTAGATTTGAATCGGATCAGCAGCTATTTGGTGGTCGTGCCAAATAAACACTAAAGTTTGGGAAGTTGTGAAAAACAACTAACATCTCTATTTGCAAATTATGTACAAGTTTTAACAGCGCGGCAAGCGGTTAATTATGGAGGTACAGGCTGTAGGTAGGTTGGTCGGTCGCCGGAGGGTAGACCGGCTCTGGAATGCAGGCTGACGGGTCGATGTAGACGGACTGGTTGGTGTTGGTTGCTTTCGTTGGCGGCTATGACTTCTGTACGTAACAGCGTTCGCTTATAATATAAAGGATTCTGGCCGGTGTCGCGCGTTGTCATTCGTCGGCCAATTGGAATCAATCGTTGCTCTTCAGTACGTAAGCGACTGTATACCGGGATCATGTGGTCGCCACAAGTGCAAATGACACTAGCAGGGACAGAAAGTAGAGTAAGAGTAGAAGGAGCTCTGTCAAGGAGTTTTGAAGTTCGGCCATATTATTTAACATAGCTCTACAGACTGTTATCAGAGGAACAGACACACACAGAACGAGACTAATAAACCACAAAAGACACTAATGCTTGGCATTCGCGGACGATGTTGCACTCCTAACAAGGAGGAAGGAGATAACCAGAGGCGCTTAGACAGGGCAGCTCAAAAAATGGGGTGATAGCATATCCATCATAGGAGTTGAATAAGTCTTTTCATTTAATTGATTCTAAATTGAATGAAAATGCGAGTCAAAACGAAATAATTGATAATCGGCAGAAAATAATTGAGCAGTTAAGGTGGCCTCAAAAAAAATAGTTTAATCAACAAATGCCCAAAAGGGGTGTCTAGAAGGAAAGTCAATAAGCAGAAATACCAACTATGGTACGTTGTCTGGGATACCTTGTAGTATAGCATACCAAAAGTCCTTGACCATGGGGTAGGCGGAAGAGAGGGGAAGGGGGTTAAACGTCTCTTTTTTTATTTTTCGCCTACACCTCAGTAAGGGTTGGTCCTACAAAAATATATATGTATACAAAATTAAAATTGAAAAAATTCTCTACATTTTCATTCCTACCGTTTTTTTTTGATATCTGTAACCGTTAATGAGATACGCTCCCGAACATCATTGATTTTGAGACTGAAGTTTGGCGAAAAATGTGTTGCGAAAGGTTTTATTCGAAAATTACCGATTTTTACCGTTAATGAGACAGACAGACAGACAGGACAGACGCTGTGGGGCGATCGATAAAATCACTGTCCTTGTATGTCTGAGGTTCCAGGTGTAAATCTCACAGGAAAATGTTGCAAATTGTCGTAAGTTAAATATTTGAGAAAGCATCCGGGGGGTCTTGTATAATAATAATTAATAACAAAATGGAAAAATTTTTTTTTTCAAAAACAAGTTTTCTAATTTTACACACTTTCTCGTACACTAAAAAGTATAAAATAATTTTTAATACACACTTTCTCATTTTCCTGAATGAAATAAATAACATTTTTTAAAAATTTTTAGTGCACGAGAGGGTGTGTAAAATTAGAAAACTTGTTTTTAAATTAAATATAAAAAAGTGTAAAGTAATGTCAAAAATCTGTCGATATACCGACATATTCGCTATGTAGGGAGATTCTAGAAGTAGAGACCAATTTTAAAAACCTAGGTGTTATTTTTGTTTACTTGTTGTGATCATTTGGATTACTTACATTGTAAATTCAGCTTACAAAACAATAGGGTTTGTTAAAAGGATCACCAGAGGGCGTTTTAACTCTGTACTATACCTTAGTTAGAAGCAAATTAGAATATTGTGCAATTGTCTGAATGCCTAGGTACTTCAAGGATATAAAAAAAATTGAGGTGGTTCAAAATTACTTATATTCCTATATAAAATAATCAATGGTATGGTGGACTGTCCTCAACATTTAGAATTGTTTGGTTTGTTCCTAGATCTAATATTATTAGAAATCGTGCTCTTTTCAAGGGTCTCAAGGGCACCAATATTTTTTCATTAATCTGAATGAACCTAAAGATATTTTTTCCTATTGTCAAACATTCTTTAAGAAAAAAATTTGTGATTTACTAACACTCCATGTGTTTTTTTTTTCTTTAAGTGTTTTAATTCAATTAAAAATAAATAAATTAATTAATTAATACTCACTCTAAGCTCGACCCATTTGTCAAGCAATCTTCTATTATTAAACTCACATAGTAAACCTGAACGTGTGATGGCATACGTACTATCACCACATTGGGCTTTACCACAAGCCACATCACAAAAATAATTATTACGCTGTTCGCCTAAAATAGCCGATCTACCCATTAAAGGAACTGCTTCTTTGTACTAAAAAAGTATGAGGGATAAAATCTAACAAATACAACAAAAAAAAAACCGCAACGCACCTTAGCTTTACCGTATTCGAGAAACCAAAATTTCACATGCCTATTGCCTACGGTTACAAAATAACTGCCATTTTCCGCAAAAGCTAAGGCTTTCACTTTGGTACTAACTTTATTACTTGCGACTTTTATATTATTTTTCCAATCCCAAACGTTTACGATCATATCATGTTGCGTTCCTATGCTTACCACATATTTACCGCTAGGTGAAAACGACTAGAATTTATAATAAAAATTAATATCTCTTTTCGTACATAAATTATGGTTACTTACAACACAACTAATTCCATATTTGTGTGATAAAAATTCGGCTACGTGTTGTACTTGTGGAGCAAGACCGGGAGGGCCTGGTTGAGGATCCGCTTGTAAATCCCAAACTCGAACTGCCGGTTGATGCCCACATTCCCCTAGATATTACCGTTTTCATTAATTATAACCATTTATTATAAATAAAAGAAAGAGAATAGGGACAAATATGGGAATATAAATAAAAGAATAGGAGAGATGCTTTAGTAAGAGAGGAAGATGGAGCAAGAATAAAGGAAGAGGAAGTGACTGAGGTTATTCAGACGATGAAAAAGGCAACGTGGGGAGGATGATGGGATACAAGGAGAGGAGTGGATATACGGAGGGGAAAAGGTAGTAAAAAGGACGACAACAGTGATAAACAAAATATGGACGGGGGAAGGATTTCCAAAAAAATGGAGAGAAGGGCTGATATGCCTGGTACATAAAAGAAATAGGGGAGAGAGGTGGGAAAAAGATTTGTTGACCTAAAAGCGGCGTTTGATAATAGTGAATAGAAAAAAAATGGTGGGAATATCGGAGGAGAAAGAAGATAGATGAAAGAATGGTAGCAAGTATGGGGGAAATATATGAAGAAACGAGGAGCAGGATGAAAGTGAAGGGGGAGTGAAGTGAGGAATCGTAATAAGGAAAGGTCTGAGGCAGGAATGTCCACTGAGTCCCTGCCTATTTGCAACTTATTCGGGTGATCTGAAAGAAACACTAAAATGGCAGCAGACCGGAGGAGTGGTGGTAGGGAAGATGAAGGTGTGGTGGTTGCCTATGCAGACGACATAGTACTGGCCACGAAGGAGGAAAGAGAAAAACAAAGGCATTGGAGATAAACATACGGAAAACGAAGGTACTAGTATTTAGAAGGGGGGGGGGGGGGCGATAGAAGGAAAATAGAAGAGAGGAAATGGGGAGAGGATACAACGAGTGAAAGAATTTACGTTGAGACAGGACAACAAGGATGGGAAGTACATAAAGGGAAATTTAAGGAAATAAATTAATAGGAGGAGTGCGAAGTGTGAAAAAATAAGAGTAGGGGCGACAGGAAGGGCAGTAAAATAGAGTGAGAACTCTTTCCTTTAAGGAAATAAATTAATAGGACAAGTGTGGAGTGTGAAAAATAAGAGTAGAGGCGGCAGGAAGGGCAGTAAAATACGAGGAAGACATTAAAAGAAGAGTGTGTTGCAAAATACTACAGGAATGTTGGAAAGAGCTAAAAGAAGAGAAGGTGAAATATGGGCAAGAGAGCAGGGAAGAATACTATAAGCGGGTACGCGAAAGAAGGAGTAGGGAGAGAGAAGAGGGATACTAGAATACTTGAGAGGGAAAGGAGAAAAAAATTATCACGAGGTTTAGATGCGGGAATAAGGAACGGGACGGCAGTACTGGAAAAAGGAAGAAAGAAACTGCAGATTATGTGGGGAAGGGTTAGAAAACATGTCACATATGATAAAGGAGTGTAGAGTTAAGGGACGAGGAAATATTAGACGAGAAGTGAAGCAGAGCAGAGTGGATGGAAGGAATATGGAAAAGGAGGAAACTGTTAATAGGGATGAGAAATAAGTAAAGATGAGGGCAGAAAGTAAATATAGAGAGAATATATAAAGAGAAATTATGTATAATATATAAATAATTATTAATTATGCTTACCGGTTACAAGATACCTTCCACATGATGAAAAAGCCAAAGAAGTAATTGTTTTACGACTGCTATTGATTATGTGACTTTGATTGCCAGTTTGTGAATTGAACAGCACTACAGTACATCTGTAAGGCAAAAATTTCATTTATTTCTGGGGGTACCTTAAGTATGACCATAATATATGGGATAAACCCTTCAAGATTGAATCACCGAACTACTTGATTCTGTACATTTAGAGTTGAGTTGAGCCATGTGGTGTTATATATTCAAATTAAAACTAATTTTATCACTGTAGTAATAATAATAATGACATACTGCCCTCTGGTGGCGATTTATGCAACTACTCACAGTAGGTACAGTATCTGTCTTTAATTATCTTTAAATTTAAGAAGAATATTTTTAATTATTTTAGCTAGCTAAAAGGTCACTGAGTAAAGGTAACACACACAAACTCAAAACATCTACCTACAACCATTCGCTATTTACAATGATTTGCAGCGCCATCATTTGAGTTACAAATCATATTAAAGAGTAATTAATTTTTATAAAATATATACGAACGCTCAAGTATTTAACCAAAAATTTTACCATTGGGGATGATTTAGAACAATGCAGTAATGGGGGATTTAAGACAACAGATTTATGACAGCATCCGTGTTGGTGGCTCCCTCTGCCATCATCCTGAAGTATATCTCACGTGTGGGACGGCCTGAGTCATGTTGCGTAGCACTGGCAAGTACCACAACGGACCCTCCACTAGTAATCCAGAATTCAGGAGGATTGAAATCTGGGGACCACGTTCGTGTTAAAATGGTTTTTGGGTTCCAAGTTTCTACGAAGGAACAGGTGTAGCTTGGAGAGCACATTACTAGAGAAAGGGAACACAAGGAATTTGGCCGATTTTACGAAAAATGCGTTACAGTTGCCAAAGTCCTTAAGAAAATTTTAAAGATCAATTAGAAATTAAGAATTTTACGAAAGGGAAAATGTCTGGAAAAACGAAAACAGAGCTTTACTCTATATAAAGATTATACAGTTGAGAAAAGGTTGGTTCAAATTTATTGACTATCTCATTACGTGTACAATCAAAATGCTATAAATAATCCCATTAAAGTTCACGAAATAGATTCTTTTAGAGTACGTTCAGATCAGAGTAAAAAGGTCACCTCACCTTAACGTTTATCCAAAAAAAAAACTATTGGGTCGATTTTTATCAAACATTTTTTTTCTGAATCAACATTTATTTATGTGTAAGTGAACGTAATTTATTAAATTTTGCGAATTAGGACGCGCATGTTCTAGAAAAAGATGGGATTTTTGTTCAATAACAACGTTGTAATAATGAAAAAAAAAAAACGTCTGGGTGTTTAATTCGTATATATGTTTAGATCGAAAAATTAGTACGGCGATAAATAAAAACTAAGAAAAATATGATCATCCAGATTTATCAATTTAAAAAAAAATTTTAACGGCAGGAAGAGATTATATGTTATACAGAATGAAATGTCGCCAACAGTGCAGTTCGCGGTGTTGGGTGCATATCTCTCTTTCGGTAAATAAGATCTTTTAAATCATAAAAAACACCATCTCACATGTATTGTTACAAAATATGTACTTATATTGTATATATCGACATTTCTGTACTTCCTTTATATTACTTATTACAAAAAAAAGTTTGTTCTAAACACAAACAAATGAAAAAAAAATAAATGCCATTTTTATATTGTAATATATTTAGAAGGCATTGAGGTACCTAATCCCCAAATTTTATTAATTTAAGATTGCAAATAAAATATTTGTCGAGCGTGTTGAAAATTATAATGTGAAAAGTCCACCGACTAAACATTTGAAATGCACGCGTTCATTTAGTTGCCCCCCCCCCCCCCTAACAGAAAAAAATTCGACTTATTAAAAAAATTAGAGCTAATTATGTGCTAATTTGTTACCGTAATCAAAATTTTGTTGCTCAAGAAAAACAGCAGTAAATTAGAAAGGAAGTGGGTGCGGCCAGTTCAACGTAAAGCTGCCCCCCTTCCCCAACAAAGCTTATTGCGTACAAGAAAACGAATGAATATCAGGCGGAAATTTGTTACTGTAAAATAGCAATAACTAATTTGCGAGATTTGCAAAAAATACAAATGAAAACTATTAATTGTAAAAGACAAACGCCATACATGATTTGAGCTTCACTAAAAAAGGATAGCGATAGAAAATTAGTTATTAAAATATCAATTATTTTAACAAAATCTAAATTTTACAACTTTACGTAGTAACTATTTCAGTAACAAATTGTTTATGTATATTAAAACAAATAAAAGTGTCATATGAGAGCACATCGATGCTCCGTCAGTTTTCATTGTTTATAATTTAGCAACAAATTCCATTATGCATAAATTATCGTTAAGTATAGTGCGAAGAAAAATTTTACGTAGTAACTATTTGAGCAACAAATTGTTTATGTAAAGTAAAATAAATAAAAGTGTCATATGAGAGCACATGGATTCTGCGTCGTTTTTTATTGTTTATAATTAGCAACAAATTCGATTATGTATAAATTATTGTTAATTATAGTGCGAAGAACAATTTTACGTAGGAACTTTTTTTTTTTTTTTGTTAGGTCTTGCGCATCGACTTCTAAGGTCATTAGCGCTTCCACCAACACCCCAATGTTCTTTAGGTATTTGATTGCGCCATGGATGCCTTCTTTGGTGTTAAGTATCTCTCTAGTGCTGTTTTTTAATCTATAGAGGTCTCTAATATTCTTTGTTGCCGGGCACTCACATAGGAGATGCGTTACCGTCTGGGTATTGATGTTGCAGAACTGACAAGATGGTGGGTCCGACGCTGTTACTATATATGCATGGGTGAGTGCAGTGTGACCTATCCTCACGCGTGTCATTTTAACCCGATCTCGTCTGCTCAGGGTATCGGGGCACTTCCAACGCCTCACGTCTTTTTTTATCTTACCCAGGTGGTTTTTGATATCTCTCCACTCATCCTGCCATTTCTGGTTTGACATCCCTTTTAGAGTACTCTTCAAAGTATCCGGTAAATGGATGTCGGCGTCGACCGTATCCCGATATGCCGCTTTGTGCGCCGCTTCGTCTGCCTTTTCGTTTCCGGGTATGCCACTGTGACCTGGAACCCATAAAAATACTATTACCTTTCCGCTGTTCTTAAGGTGTACCAACGTGTCACTTATCATCTGCGACATCGGGTCGCGTGGGCATTTCCCGCGCATGCTGTTGATGACGCTGATAGAATCGGTGGCTATAATATAATTTTTCGGTGCTGATAAGTCACAGAATTTTAGCGCCTGCCATATACCATATTGCTCCGCTAGGTATGCTGTGGTATCTTGGGGCAACGACCAGGTATGCGCGTTTCCATCCACCACCATTGCTGCTCCTGCACCTTGACGATTCTTAGCCCCATCCGTATACACGACGACCGAATTGCGGTAGTTATCTAATATATTTGCCAGCGCTACTCGGTATTCTTCCGCTGTGGTGTCTTTTTTAGGTAAAGCAGTTAGGTCGTCTAGGATCGCCAGTTTTCCTCTCGTCCAAGGCGGGAATTCAGTTGGCTTCAACGTTAGTGGCCTAGGTAAGGTAACTCCTAAATCATTGAGACACTCCAGTGCTCGTACACCTGCTGGTCTGCTTGTTGTCGGCCTTTCTAGGTATTTCGTCCTGCCTCTAAACAGGACGGGGAAATTCCGGTGGTCAGGTTGCGCTCTTATGTTCACGACATAGTTTGTAAGTACTATTTGAGCAACAAATTGTTTATGTAAATTAAAACAAATAAAAGTGTCACATGAGAGCACACGGATTCCCCGTCGTTTAATATTGTTTATAATTAGCCACAAATTCCATTATGTATAAATCATCGTTAAGTATAGTGCGAAGAAAAATTTTACAGAAGTAACTATTTGAGCAACAAATTGTTTATGTAAAGTAAAATAAATAAAAGTGTCATATGAGAGCACATGGATTCTGCGTCGTTTTTTATTGTTTATAATTAGCAACAAATTCGATTATGTATAAATTATTGTTAATTATAGTGCGAAGAACAATTTTACGTAGTAACTATTTGAGCAACAAATTGTTTATGTAAATTAAAACAAATAAAAGTGTCATATGAGAGCACACGGATTCCCCGTCGTTTATTATTGTTTATAATTAGCCACAAATTCCATTATGTATAAATCATCGTTAAGTATAGTGCGAAGAACAATTTTACCTAGTAACTATTTGAACAACAAATTGTTTATGTAAATTAAAACAAATAAAAGTGTCATATGAGAGCACAAGGATTCTGCGTCGTTTTATATTGTTTACAATTAGCAACAAATTCCATTATGTATAAATTATCGTTAAGTATAGTGCGAAGAATAATTTTACCTAGTAACTATTTGAGCAACAAATTGTTTATGTAAATTAAAACAAAGAAAAGTCTCATATGAGAGCACATCGATGCTCCGTCGGTTTTCATTGTTTATAATTAGCAACAAATTCGATTACGAAAAATTATTGTTGTGCGAAGAACAATTTTACGTAGTAACTATTTGAACAACAAATTGTTTATGTAAATTAAAACAACGAAAAGTCACGTATAAGAGCACATCGATGCTCCGTCGGTTTTCATTGTTTATAATTAGCAACAAATTCCATTATGTATAAATTATCGTTACGTATAGTACGAAGAACAATTTTACGTAGTAACTGTTTGAGCAACAAATCGTTTATGTAAATTAAAACAAACAAAAGTGTCATATGAGAGCACATGGATTCTGCGTCGTTTTTTATTGTTAATAATTAGCAACAAATTCGATTATGTATAAATTATTGTTAATTATAGTACGAAGAAAAATTTTACGTAGTAACTATTTGAGCAACAAATTGTTTATGTAAATTAAAACAAATAAGTGTCATATGAGAGCACATGGATTCTGCGTCGTTTTGTATTGTTTATAATTAGCAACAAATTCGATTATGTATAAATTATCGTTAAGTATAGGGCGAAGAACAATTTTAAGTAGTAACTATTTGAGCAACAAATTGTTTATGTAAATTAAAACAAATAAAAGTGTCATATGAGAGCACATGGATTCCCCGTCGTTTATTATTGTTTATAATTAGCCACAAATTCCATTATGTATAAATCATCGTTAAGCATAGTGCGAAGAACAATTTTACCTAGTAACTATTTGAGCAACAAATTGTTTATGTAAATTAAAACAAAGAAAAGTCTCATATGAGAGCACATCGATGCTCCGTCGGTTTTCATTGTTTATAATTAGCAACAAATTCGATTACGAAAAATTATTGTTACGCGAAGAACAATTTTACGTAGTAACTATTTCAGCAACAAATTGTTTATGTAAATTAAAACAACGAAAAGTCACGTATAAGAGCACATCGATGCTCCGTTGGTTTTTTGATTGTTTATAATTAGAAACAAATTCCATTATGTATAAATTATCGTTAAGTATAGTACGAAGAACAATTTTACGTAGTAACTATTTGAGCAACAAATCGTTTATGTAAATGAAAACAAACAAAAGTGTCATATGAGAGCACATGGATTCTGCGTCGTTTTTTATTGTTTATAATTAGCAACAAATTCGATTATGTATAAATTATTGTTAATTATAATGCCAAGAAAAATTTTAGGTATAGTAACTGAGCAATAAATTGTTTATGTAAATTAAAACAAATAAAAGTCCTGTATGAGAGCACATCGATGCTCCATCCGTTTTCACTGTTTATAATTAGCTTTCGATTATGTATACATTATCGTTAAGTATAGTGCGAAGAACAATTTTACCTAGTAACTATTTAAGCAACAAATTGTTTATGTAAATTAAAACAAATAAAAGTGTCATATGAGAGCACATGGACTCTGCGTCGTTTTTTGTTGTTTATAATTAGCAACAAATTCGATCATGTATAAATTATTGTTAATTATAGTACGAAGAACAATTTTACGTAGTAACTATTTGAGCAACAAATTGATTATGTAAATTAAAACAAAGAAAAGTCCCGTATGAGAGCACATCGATGCTCCGTCAGTTTTCATTATTTATAATTTAGCAAAAAATTCCATTATGCATAAATTATCGTTAAGTATAGTGCGCAGAAAAATTTTACGTAGTAACTATTTGAGCAACAAATTGTTTATGTAAATTAAAACAAATAAAAGTGTCATATGAGAGCACATGGATTCTGCGTCGTTTTTTATTGTTTATAATTAGCAACAAATTCGATTATCTATAAATTATTGTTAATTATAGACTATAGTACGAAGAACAATTTTACGTAGTAACTATTTTAGCAACAAATCGTTTATGTAAATTAAAACAAATAAAAGTCTCATATGAGAGCACATCGATGCTCCGTCGGTCTCCATTGTTTATAATTAGCAACAAATTCCATTATGTATAAATTATTATTAATTATAGTATAAAGAACAATTTTACGTGGTAACTATTTGAGCAACAAATTGTTTATATAAATTAAAACAAATAAAAGTGTTATATGAGAGCACATGGATTCTCCGTCGTTTATTATTGCATATAATTAGCAACAAATTCGATTCTGTCGTTTTTAATTGTTTATAGTTAACAACAAATTCCATTATGTATAAATTATTATTAATTATAGTATAAACTATAAAGAACAATTTTACGTGGTAACTATTTGAGCAACAAATTGTTTATATAAATTAAAACAAATAAAAGTGTTATATGAGAGCACATGGATTCTCCGTCGTTTATTATTGCATATAATTAGCAACAAATTCGATTCTGTCGTTTTTAATTGTTTATAGTTAACAACAAATTCCATTATGTATAAATTATTATTAATTATAGTATAAAGAACAATTTTACGTGGTAACTATTTGAGCAACAAATTGTTTATATAAATTAAAACAAATAAAAGTGTTATATGAGAGCACATGGATTCTCCGTCGTTTATTATTGCATATAATTAGCAACAAATTCGATTCTGTCGTTTTTAATTGTTTATAGTTAACAACAAATTCCATTATGTATAAATTATTATTAATTATAGTATAAAGAACAATTTTACGTGGTAACTATTTGAGCAACAAATTGTTTATATAAATTAAAACAAATAAAAGTGTTATATGAGAGCACATGGATTCTCCGTCGTTTATTATTGCATATAATTAACAACAAATTCGATTCTGTCGTTTTTAATTGTTTATAGTTAACAACAAATTCCATTATGTATAAATTATTATTAATTATAGTATAAAGAACAATTTTACGTGGTAACTATTTGAGCAACAAATTGTTTATATAAATTAAAACAAATAAAAGTGTTATATGAGAGCACATGGATTCTCCGTCGTTTATTATTGCATATAATTAGCAACAAATTCGATTCTGTCGTTTTTAATTGTTTATAGTTAACAACAAATTCCATTATGTATAAATTATTATTAATTATAGTATAAAGAACAATTTTACGTGGTAACTATTTGAGCAACAAATTGTTTATATAAATTAAAACAAATAAAAGTGTTATATGAGAGCACATGGATTCTCCGTCGTTTATTATTGCATATAATTAGCAACAAATTCGATTCTGTCGTTTTTAATTGTTTATAGTTAACAACAAATTCCATTATGTATAAATTATTATTAATTATAGTATAAAGAACAATTTTACGTGGTAACTATTTGAGCAACAAATTGTTTATATAAATTAAAACAAATAAAAGTGTTATATGAGAGCACATGGATTCTCCGTCGTTTATTATTGCATATAATTAGCAACAAATTCGATTCTGTCGTTTTTAATTGTTTATAGTTAACAACAAATTCCATTATGTATAAATTATTATTAATTATAGTATAAAGAACAATTTTACGTGGTAACTATTTGAGCAACAAATTGTTTATATAAATTAAAACAAATAAAAGTGTTATATGAGAGCACATGGATTCTCCGTCGTTTATTATTGCATATAATTAGCAACAAATTCGATTCTGTCGTTTTTAATTGTTTATAGTTAACAACAAATTCCATTATGTATAAATTATTATTAATTATAGTATAAAGAACAATTTTACGTGGTAACTATTTGAGCAACAAATTGTTTATATAAATTAAAACAAATAAAAGTGTTATATGAGAGCACATGGATTCTCCGTCGTTTATTATTGCATATAATTAGCAACAAATTCGATTCTGTCGTTTTTAATTGTTTATAGTTAACAACAAATTCCATTATGTATAAATTATTATTAATTATAGTATAAAGAACAATTTTACGTGGTAACTATTTGAGCAACAAATTGTTTATATACATTAAAACAAATAAAAGTGTTATATGAGAGCACATGGATTCTCCGTCGTTTATTATTGCTTACAATTAGCAACAAATTCGATTCTCTGTCGTTTTTAATTATTTATAATAAGCAACAAATTCGATTATGTATAAATTATTGTTAATTATGGTACGAAGAACAATTTTATATATATTTTTTAATTTTTATATTTTAATAACTAATTTTCTATCGCTATCCTTTTTTAGCGAAACTCAAATCATGTATGGTGTTTGTCTTTTACAATTAATTTTGTACGTAATAAGCTCGGGGGGGGGGGGGGGCAGCTTTACGTTAAACTGGCCCCACTCACTTCATTTCTAATTTACAACTGTTTTTCTTGGGCAACAAAATTTTGAATACAGTAACAAATTAGCACACAATTAGCACTAATTTTTTAAGAAGTCGAAAAAATTTTTCTGTTGTTTCCATTTTATCAAAATCCGCCCCAGATAATACTGTAAAAAATAAACCCTCAAAGTAAGGTGACTAAAACTTGTTACTCAATCCCTAGCGACATCGTCAGTACCATACATAGGGTTGCAATTTTTTGCAGAGCCTTCAAAGAAGGAGACTGATTAAATTTATTAAGCTACGTGGTGGAATTTTTCACTTTTTAATTTATTTCAAACTTGAGAATTTAAGGTTGAACTTCGCTCTTATAGAATTAAGTTTGTTACTATTATTATTTATTAGTTATTACTTTCATTGATTACGTAACTATACACTTGCCTTTTCCGAAACGTTCCTAATATACAATACAATAGTACCATTCTCCATGCATGAAATATTTTCATCAAAGTTGAACAAAAATGAGTGAAATTGTTAATTCTATTGAAAATGTGTTAAGTTATAAACAAATGCAAAAAGACGTAGATCTTCATTACATCAACGTTGTTTACTATTCAGACGCTTGCATAAATTACATAACAAGAATATATTAAAGACACGTTTATTTGTTATTTTCGTCTATGACTTTGTAGACGTTCGATTTCCTATTTAATTGATACATGCTTCTCTTTTCATTAACTAAGGAAATAGTTGTTAGTCAAATAGAAATAAAGGCGTGACCAACCTCGTATGTTGTTAAGTGAACTGTTCTACTTATTTAAATGTAGAACGCCTCATCTAACACGAAAGTAACTGATATAAGTACTCATTATGTTACACACTTACCAATAAGTCTATTTTAGAAACGCCAACGATTTAAAGTTTTGGAGAAATTTGTAGTAGGTATCATTTCATGGATCATAAAGTATATAGAAAATCATATCATTACGGTTAATTAGGGTTCGCATCCCTCAAGTATTAATTTTTGTTCCACCGCGAATAATGATCGTGCAACGACCGTCGCACTGGAACGACATAGTGCGGAGGAGCACCGTTTTGTTAAAAGTAACGTCCAACGATAACTTTGTTCAAGCCAGTCTCTTGATCACCTCATGATCGATAATATTTAGATATACCTCTATAAATAACAACAACCCCTAATGTATCCGCCTAAATATGAACTTTTCAGTGTGGCGGCACTTCGGTTTATTGACATAGGTACCCATTTAAATAAAAAGAACACTCATTTTTAAGTAATAATCCTTTCAGTTACATAATTTCACAAAATTTGTTTACGGAATTATTGTCACTTAGTTATTGAGAAATATCCATTTTAAACAGATAAAATTAATGAAATTCCGCGTGACAGACCCGTGGATGGACCTGCTTAACGAATTGATAATGTAGGGTTCATTGAAAATTCGTAAAGAACTACAATTTGGGATGCTTCATTTAATAATGTTGTTGTTGCACTTTTTGCTAGAAAAAGGAAGCAGTTTGGTCACATTTCGCCACAAATCGAACCGCGCGGAGTTAACAATAACCTTTTAACAATAAATATGCAAAAGATTAAACAATCTACTTCGCTTGATTTCGAAAGTACACGTCTCCTTATAAATTACAACAAAAATACAGTTTGGGGCGCTTAAGCAAACATTAAGGGTGTTTCGATACAAATATTCAAAAATATTATTGCGGATATCGATTCTATAGGCCCATAATTTTTTTATACCCCTAATGCCACATTGCCCTCAGAGCTACCACAAACTGCAGTGCTTAATAAATTAAGGGTTGATATTGTATAGAATCGATATCTGTGATAATATTTTCGAATATCGGTGTGCGTGATAAGATAATATTGTCGAATATTAGTGTCGAGACACCCTTAATTGTTACATAAACAACCCCAAGTATAAACATAATGTTATGTATTTGAGATGTTAAGTTAAATTTCTTAAAAGAAAATGAAGGGTGTGACTGAATTTGATTCGTTTTAATTAAAGACTGGTCGTGTAGAAACGGTACCCGTGATATTATCGAAACACCCTTCATTTTTACATAAACACCCCCAAGTATACAGGGTGATTCATAAGAATGTCCAATCTCTGAATTGTAGATTCCAGACCTCAAAATATGATGATTCTGTCCAACATGCCTTATACAAATATTGCTTTGCTAGTTTCCGAGATACCGGGTGTTTAAAGTTTAAATAATATGAATTTTGATTGTCGCAATAACTTTCTATTTTTTTTTCACAATTTCTTTTTGAAAATTGGCAGTTTTACCTTTTTTGCATGAGGACTGCCAATTAATTAAAATTAACTAATTAAAAAACAAAAATAAAAAACTTCAAAGTAAATGTTCAAAATGTCCACCATTTACTTCAATACACTTTATGATCCGTTTTCGCAAAGATCTCTTCATATCAAATAACCCTTGTCTATTATTTTTAATCACATTAATTAATTAATTAATTATTATTGCGAAAATCAAAATTCATATTTAAACTTAAGCACCCGATATCTCGGAAACTAACAATATTTGTATAATTTGGGGCAGAATGATCATATTTTGATGTGTGGAATCTACAAGTCAGAGATTGGGTATTTATAATGAATCACCCTGTATATTTAAGTATATGTTATGAATAAGAGATGTTAACATTAAATTTATTACAAGAAAATGAAGGGTGTGTGACTAAATTTGATTGGTTTTAATTAAAGACAGATTGTGTAGAACCGGTGGCCGTGATAATATTGTCGAAACACCCTTAATTGTTACGTAAACGATGTATGAGAACTTAATTTTAAATTTTTTACAAGAAAATGAAGGGTGGTGTCTGACTAAATTTGATTGGTTTTAATTAAAGACTGATTGTGTAGAATTGGTATCCGTGATAATATTGGCGAATATTTGTTGCCGAACACCCTTAATTTTTACATACACGCCCTCAAGTATGTATATGACGTGCTAAGTTTAAATTTCTTACCAGAAAATAAAGGGCGTGGGACTAAATTTGATTGGTTTTAATTAAAGACTGATGCGTATATAATCGGTGTGCGTGATAATATTGTCAGAACACCCTTCATTTTTACTCACCCCCCCCCCCCCCCGCCGATGTGTATGTTATGCATAAGAGAACTTAACCGGTGGCCGTGTTAATATTGTCGAAACACCCTTAATTGTTACATAAACGATGTATATGAGAACTTAACTTTAAATTTTTTGTTGTACAAGAAAATAACGGGTGGTATGTGACTAAATGATTGATTTTAATTAAAGACTGATTGTGTAGAATTGGTGTCCGTGATAATATTGGCGAATATTTGTTTCGGAACACCCTTAATTCTTACATAAACGCCCCCAAGTATTTATATACAGGGTGGGCCATTGAAAAGGTAATACGCCTGTTTTGGGACACTTAGACCAGTTTTTTAAAAAACGCTCGGACACGTCGATTTTCTATTTTTGGGGGACAACTTTCGATGTCAAACTTGACTTTGTCAGGTCAACCCCCTAGCCCCAGCAACCCCTAACTCAAGAATTTAAATAGGGAAAAGGAGTCGAGCGACCCCTCATTTGAAACGTCTTTTAATTCTCTATTCAACAGTATGAATGAAAATTAGTTTTATTCAATTGTTTTTTCGCCCCCATGAAATGCACACTCCAGATTAAGTAAGGTGGGGGCGTTGTTTAGGAAAAATTATGAAACATGTCACTTTTGACCTTTTGAACGGCACATTTTGATGTCAAATTTGACCTTGTCAGTTCAACCCCCTTGCCCCAGCAACCCCTAACTCAAGAATTTAAATAGGGAAAGGGTGTCGAGCGACCCCTCATTTGAAGCGTCTTTTGATTCTCTATTCGACTGTATAAATGAAAATTAGATTTACTCAATTTTTTTTTCGCCTCACATGAAAAGCACCCTCTATCTAGATTAACTAAGGTGGAGGTGCTGTTTAGGAAAAATCCTGAAACAGGCCACCTTTGACCTTTTCAACGGCACATTTCAGGATTTTTCCTAAACATAACACCCTCACCTTAGTTAATCTGGAGGGTGCTTTTCATGGGGGTGGAAAAAATTGAACAAAACTAATTTCGGTCATAATGTCAAATAGAGAATTAAATGACACTTCAAATGAGGGGTCGCTCGACACCCTTTCCCTATCTAAATTCTTGACTTAGGGGTTGCTGGGGCTAGGGGGTTGACCTGACAAAGTCAAATTTGACATCAAAATGTGCCGTTCAAAAAGTCAAAGGTGGCGCGTTTCAGGATTTTTCCTAAACAACACCCCCACCTTAGTTAATCTGGAGGGTGCTTTTCATCGGGGCGAAAAAAAAATTGAATAAAACTAATTTTCATTTGTACTGTCGAATAGAGAATTAAAAGGCGCTTCAAATGAGAGGTCGCTCGACTCCTTTTCCCTATTTAAATTCTTGAGTTAGGGGTTGCTGGGGCTAGGGGGTTGACCTGATAAAGTCAAATTTGACATCAAAAGTTGTCCCCCAAAAACAGAAAATCGACGTGTCCGAGCGTTTTTTTAAGAAACTGATCTAAGTGTCCCAAAACAGGCGTGTTACCTTTTCAATGGCCCACCCTGTATGACGTGCTAAGTTTAAATTTCTTAGGTACAAGAAAATAAAGAGCGTGTGACTAAATTTGATTGGTTTTAATTAAAGACTGACTATGTAGAATCTATCTGTGATAATATTTTTGAATGTAAGTGACGAAACACCCTTAATTTTTACATAAACGCCCCCAAGTGTTTGTATACAGGGGGTACCAATCTTACAACATTGTTCAGTATATGGCTTATTTCAAGAGATATCAAAAAATGTTGTTAAGGAAAATAATAGATGTTTTTAAGGACCATATTTCTAAATTATGTTGAACTATACAGGGTGTTGCATAACTCCGTTACAAACCAAACACATGATTTTTTAAAGAGAGCCCCTGCATATTATTCCAAATTCGGATTGCCCACATTTTTTCTAGTCTTTTGATATAAGGTTTTGTTACGTTATACAGAGTCCTTTAAAAGTTACGGGCACGTTTATGTTAAAATCGTAGCTAAATCAACGCCCTCTAGCTTATTGTACATTACAGAAAAAGACAATTTCTTGGCTAATCGAGTTTCGTAATATGACATAATATCTCCTCATTCGATTACATTTCAATTATTTTCTCTCTTTGTGTACAGGGTGGATCGAAACTCGGATCTTTCATTTTCTTTCTTCTTTTAAATGGAACACCCTGTATTTTATTGCATAAATAGAATCTTTGATTATGTAACTTTAATTTTTGTTAAGCATTTTTTAAATCAAATATTACAAAATAACTCTGTTTTTATAAACTTTAGGTATAGGGAATGCTTAAAAAAAATTAAAGCTACGTAATCAAAGATTCTATTTATGCAATAAAATACAGGGTGTTCCATTTAAAAGAAAATGAAAGATCCGAGTTTCGATCCACCCTGTACACAAAGAGAGAAAATAATTGAAATGTAATCGAATGAGGAGATATTACATCATATTACGAAACTCGATTAGCCAAGAAATTGTCTTTTTCTGTAATGTACAATAAGCTAGAGGGCGTTGATTTAGCTACGATTTTAACATAAACGTGCCCATAACTTTTAAAGCACTCTGTATAACGTAACAAAACCTTATATCAAAAGACTCGAAAAAATGTGGGCAATCCGAATTTAGAATAATATGCAGGGGCTCTCATTTAAAAAATCATGTGATTGGTTTGTAACGGAATTATGCAACATCCTGTATAGTTCAACATAATTTAGAAATATGGTCCTTAAAGACATCTATTATTTTCATTAACAACATTTTTTGATATCTCTTGAAATAAGCCATATACCGAACAATGTCGTAAGATTGGTACATCCTGTATGTTACCCATATTATGAGATGTTAACTTTAAATTTCTTACAAGAAAATGAAGGGTGTGTAACAAAATTTGAATGGCTTTAATTAACGATTGATCGCTCAATTTTTACTTAAACACCCCCCAAGTGTATATGTATTATTGTATAATAGAGAGATGTGGGACTTTGGATTTTATTTACAACAAAATTAAGTGTAAGTAGACTGTTCAATATCTCACTTATAATACAGGGTGTCTCACGGTGATCACCCATTAGAATAATTTCAGAGATTAATTTAGATATTAATTTTGAAAATTCGGACGGTATTGTTTTCGAGCATCGCCTCCTCAAATAATCTAATGGCGTCTACGTAACACTTCCGGTTTTTCCGGAAATCACACCAATTTTGTTATTTTAAATGTGACACCCTATATATTATTCCAATTTTGGATGCTACGAAAAAATTTAGGCGGACTTTCATCAGTTTTCCAATTCCTATAATTAACTATTTTTGAGATATTTAATTTAAAAAAATATAAAAATAAACACTATCTAGCTTAAAACCATGTCACCACCCACTACAATATTTCAGAGGTTACTTTAGTTATGAATTTTGAAAATTTGGGCGGTATTGTTTTCGAGCGTGGCCTCCTCAAGTAATATAATGGCGTCTACGTAACGCTTCCGGTTTTTCCGGAAATCACACCAACTTTGTTATTTTAAATGTGACACCCTATATATTATTCCGATTTTGGATGCTACGAAAAAATTTAGACGGACTTTCATCAAGTTTTTCAATTCCTATAACTAACCATTTTCGAGATATTTAATTTAAAAAAATAGAAAAATAAACACTATCTAGCTTAAAACCATGTGACAACCCATTACAATATTTCAGAGGTTACTTTAGTTATGAATTTTGAAAATTTGGGCGGTATTGTTTTCGAGCATGGCCGCCTTAAATAATATAATGGCGTCTACGTAACACTTCCGGTTTTTCCGGAAATCACACCAACTTTGTTATTTTAAATGTGACACCCTATATATTATTCCGATTTTGGATGCTACGAAAAAATTTAGACGAACTTTCATCAAGTTTTTCAATTCCTATAACTAACCATTTTCGAAATATTTAATTTAAAAAAATATAAAAATAAACACTATCTAGCTTAAAACCATGTGACCACCTATTACAATATTTCAGAGGTTACTTTAGTTATGAATTTTGAAAATTTGGGCGGTATTGTTTTCGAGCGTGGCCTCCTCAAATAATATAATGGCGTCTACGTAACGCTTCCGGTTTTTCCCAGAAATCACACCAACTTTGTTATTTTAAATGTGACACCCTATATATTATTCCGATTTTGGATGCTACGAAAAAATTTAGACGGACTTTCATCAAGTTTTTCAATTCCTGTAACAAACCATTTTCGAAATATTTAATTTAAAAAAATATAAAAATAAACACTATCTAGCTTAAAACCATGTGTCTCACGGTGACCACCCATTAGAATATTTCAGATTACTTTGAATTCTGAAAATTTGGGCGGTATTGTTTTCGAGCATGGCCTCCTCAAATAATATAACGGCGTCTACGTAACGCTTCCGGTTTTTCCCAGAAATCACACCAACTTTGTTATTTTAAATGTGACACCCTATATATTATTCCGATTTTGGATGCTACGAAAAAATTTAGACGGACTTTCATCAAGTTTTTCAATTCCTGTAACTAACCATTTTCGAAATATTTAATTTAAAAAAATATAAAAATGAACACTATCTAGCTTAAAACCATGTGTCTCACGGTGACCACCCATTAGAATATTTCAGATTACTTTGAATTTTGAAAATTTGGGCGGTATTGTTTTCGAGCATGGTCTCCTCAAATAATATAACGGCGTCTACGTAACACTTCCGGTTTTTCCGGAAATCACACCAACTTTGTTATTTTAAATGTGACACCCTATATATTATTCCGATTTTGGATGCTACGAAAAAATTTAGACGGACTTTCATCAAGTTTTTCAATTCCTGTAACTAACCATTTTCGAAATATTTAATTTAAAAAAATATAAAAATAAACACTTTAAAACCATGTGTCTCACGGTGACCACCCATTAGAATATTTCAGATTACATACTTTGAATTTTGAAAATTTGGGCGGTATTGTTTTCGAGCGTGGCCTCCTCAAGTAATGTAATGGCGTCTACGTAACGCTCCGGTTTTTCCGGAAATCACACCAACTTTGTTATTTTAAATGTGACACCCTATATATTATTCTGATTTTGGATGCTACGAAAAAATTTAGGCGGACTTTCATCAGTTTTCCAATTCCTATAACTAACCATTTTCGAAATATTTAATTTAAAAAAATATAAAAATAAACACTATCTAGCTTAAAACCATGTGTCTCACGGTGACCACCCATTAGAATATTTCAGATTACTTTGAATTTTGAAAATTTGGGCGGCATTGTTTTCGAGCATGGTCTCCTCAAATAATATAAGGACGTCTACGTAACGCTTCCGGTTTTTCCCAGAAATCACACCAACTTTGTTATTTTAAATGTGACACCCTATATATTATTCCGATTTTGGATGCTACGAAAAAATTTAGACGGACTTTCATCAAGTTTTTCAATTCCTGTAACAAACCATTTTCGAAATATTTAATTTAAAAAAATATAAAAATAAACACTATCTAGCTTAAAACAATGTGTCTCACGGTGACCACCCATTAGAATATTTCAGATTACTTTGAATTCTGAAAATTTGGGCGGTATTGTTTTCGAGCATGGTCTCCTCAAATAATATAACGGCGTCTACGTAACACTTCCGGTTTTTCCGGAAATCACACCAACTTTGTTATTTTAAATGTGACACCCTATATATTATTCCGATTTTGGATGCTACGAAAAAATTTAGACGGACTTTCATCAAGTTTTTCAATTCCTGTAACTAACCATTTTCGAAATATTTAATTTAAAAAAATATAAAAATAAACACTTTAAAACCATGTGTCTCACGGTGACCACCCATTAGAATATTTCAGATTACATACTTTGAATTTTGAAAATTTGGGCGGTATTGTTTTCGAGCGTGGCCTCCTCAAGTAATGTAATGGCGTCTACGTAACGCTCCGGTTTTTCCGGAAATCACACCAACTTTGTTATTTTAAATGTGACACCCTATATATTATTCTGATTTTGGATGCTACGAAAAAATTTAGGCGGACTTTCATCAGTTTTCCAATTCCTATAACTAACCATTTTCGAAATATTTAATTTAAAAAAATATAAAAATAAACACTATCTAGCTTAAAACCATGTGTCTCACGGTGACCACCCATTACAATATTTCAGATTACTTTGAATTTTGAAAATTTGGGCGGCATTCTTTTCGAGCATGGTCTCCTCAAATAATATAAGGACGTCTACGTAACGCTTCCGGTTTTTCCCAGAAATCACACCAACTTTGTTATTTTAAATGTGACACCCTATATATTATTCCGATTTTGGATGCTACGAAAAAATTTAGACGGACTTTCATCAAGTTTTTCAATTCCTATAACAAACCATTTTCGAAATATTTAATTTAAAAAAATATAAAAATAAACACTATCTAGCTTAAAACCATGTGTCTCACGGTGACCACCGATTACAATATTTCAGATTACTTCGTATTTTGAAAATTTGGGCGGTATTGTTTTCGAGCATGGCCTCCTCAAATAATATAACGGCGCCTACGTAACACTTCCGGTTTTTCCCAGAAATCACAGCAACTTTGTTATTTTAAATGTGACACCCTATATATTATTGCGATTTTGGATGCTGAGTAACAAAGATAAAGGAACCATATTCAAACGAGAGATAGCTAAACCCCCTAAGCTTCCCATGCATACTTTCAAAGTGGCTTAATTGCATACAGGGTTTAGTTTAGTTAACTTCAAATCATCATAAGTTGGTTTTGCCCAATGGAACACCCTGCATGTTTCTCCATAGTCTGATGCACGATTTTGCTGCACAAAGTAAGTAGATATCAGTATTATTGAATACACCTTTTCTGTAGTACTTTCGATAGCAATCCCCCTCTAGCTGGTGCAGTTCCTGTAATCGCTCCATTTTTTAAATATTGGTACAATTACAACCGTGCTGTAATGGTTTTAGGATCTTCTTTCGGGTCCTTATTTGGTTCAGAGCATTTAGGAGCTCCTTCTTGCTTTCTGTATACAGGAATTTTAGCATTTCGCCAACAATACTATCGTGTCCTGCAGCTTTACCTGGCATAGTTTTTCCCAAGTGACTCTTAACAGTCTTAACATTCTTGCGATGTCATCTCGTCTGTTCTTCTGTAAGAAATCCAAAGTTTTGATATGATTCATAATTAACCCGTTCTTCGTCCCCTCTCTCTTCGTATTATTTTCAACCATTCATTCTGGACGCTTCTTCCGTTAATAGCTTTCCATTCTTATCTTTCAACATGTTTATATTGGATTTGCTCATCCGTTTTAGCGTTTCGTAAAAGAACTTTTGGCTTTCGTTAAAATTTTGTCCAAATGTTTTCCGCTCAGCTTGCGCCTTGAATAGTATAATATTATACAACGAGCATATTTATCACGGGGACGAATCTTTGCGAAACGAGCCAAAGGTGAGTGAAGCAAATCGTTTGAGTGATTAGCGAGTTGTACTACGCTTTGTCCACGACTACAAATATTTTTAATTTAATTTAAATACTTATTTCATTGATCTCATCTGTCAGTGAAAATTCTCCTCTACAAACCGACACCCCTGATTGAATGTATTTAACGGATACCATGACAACCGGCACTGTTGATTGACTGTATTGGACGGTTACCATGACAATATATAAAGTAACAGCATGTAATATTCATTATTTACTCCCGTTGCTAGTGACAATAACAGTGTGTAATGAATGCTATTAGTATTGTCTGCCGAGAAATATAATGACTATATTATACCGTAGTCGTTTATGCAGATGTATTCCATTTTCCCATCGTTTCGGCCATGATTTGTTGACTCAACAAGTTTCTTTTTGAAACAATTTAAAAATAACAAAAAGAATGATGGAAATTCATAAAAGTAAACAAATTGTCTGGTTCAAAAATGGAACTTCTAAACATTTCTGTTACTTACCCAGCAGGATATGCCACAGTTTCCGAATTTGGATTAGAGTCTAAGGCCGCATTACTTGAAACCGTCACCCCCAACACTCTCTCTAACTTAATCTGCAATTAAAAATAATACATTTACAGTAAGTACATAAACTAGCAAGCGAAAAATATGATGATGCTTAACCTACATTCTACAAGAATTCAAATTTCAAAATACTCTAGAATAGGTAAGTATAAATCCTATTTCAGTTTGTCCGCGTATAAATGTGTAACACATACTTTGCATTGTAACATTAAGTTTATAATATTATGCTAACGACCTTTAAAACAATTTTATAAGTATCATTTATTCATTTATTATAATTTAGCCAACGATATGAATCTGTGGTTCACTTCAATGCCTATGTTAATCCTTAACATTGAGCGAGTGAAAGAAGTTTTAGAAATGCCAACATTAACCTTTTTTGGAGTAGGTAATAGGAAATTGCTATCATTTTTCTCTCGTTACCTAATAACCGAGATTTCCTCAAGTTTATCGTCAATTAGAAGCACAAGAAAAGATCGTAAGAGATTTACAAATTCAAAATGATACACTTGGTACCAATAACGTCATATCATAAAGTAGTTAAATGTTAAGTGTTGTAGGTACACCATCCTACATAGATTTTGTCATACCCAAACATGGAATAATAAACAATTGTCGACATTGGTGGAGGTTAAGTAGACCCTGATAGGAAAAGGTGAGACCGGGAACCGAACCCGGTCCATCGACGTCGTAGATCACTTCCTACTCTATACTTTGTTGATAAAACAACGAACGAACGGTTTCTCCTTGACCATTCTTGGTATTAACGAGTTTTTAAAAAAAAGGTCAATTTTTCTTAATAATAAACTAAGCTTTTACGTTACATTTCCAGTTTAAAAGGACTTACAGAACTTTAATTATGTACATACATATATTGTTTATGGATCTCGTCTGGACGGCGGCGGCGCTGACATTAGAGAAAGGAGACTGCATTTTTGTATCAGATTATTTATTAATTTTTGAATTACGAGAATACAACCTTGTCTCACATAAATTAACAACATTTGAAAACGGCAACGTAAAAACATAAGTTTGTGGAAAATTTAAAGATTTTTCGATAATATAATTAAATTGCGCAGGGAATGAATTAACCATAAAAAAAATTAAATCTCACACGCATAAATAATTCATTAAAAAATTGTGTACGAAAATAAAAATTATTTATTATTATTTATTCTAAATGCATTTTTCGCTATGTGAGTCAAGCTTTTGACGCTACCTGACATGAAAATAAGCGACTTTTGTAATACAGGAATTCTACAAAATATAGTCTTCCTGCTTCAGAAATGTCAGTTGAAGGTTCAGAATGTGTTTAATAGTGTAAGCGACTGCTAAGACATTTCCGTAACCGATTTCGTAAGCAGTCACTGAGTAATAAAGGAAGTGATGGAGTTACGTTATCTATTTCCAAAGATTGCCAGCAGAAGGGAGTCCCGCAAGGATCCGTTCTGGGCCCAATTCTGTGGAATGTTTTTTACGACGACATACTTCGATTAAAACTGTAGGGCCATGCAAAAACGCTCGCCTATGCGGACGATCTAACCCTAATAATAGTGGCGGACGACCATACAAAACTTATGCGGGATACAGACAGGTCACTAATATAATTTTAGAGAAGTGGATGGTAGACAATGATATAGAACTAGCGCCAGAGAAGTTAGAGGCAGTGATATTATCAAGGAAGATAGAAATCAAGTTTAAGCTGAAGGAGCACGTGATACACCCAAAAAAATCTATCAGTTACTTGGGAGTGCATATCGACCGACACAAGACGTTCGGCGAACATGTGACCAGAGTAGTAACAAAAGCGGAAGAAAAAGCTGCGTATACTCCCAAATATCAGAGGACCAACAATGACGAAAAGACGGGTGTTGTATTACTCTGTGGAATCAATAGTGCTGTACGCGGCAGAGATATTGGAAACCGCTCTGTAGATAAAAAAATACAAAGCCAAGCTCGAGAACTTCCAGAGAAAATTATTGATGAGGGTAACGAGCGGCTACAAAACGACATCAACCCCAGCCTTGCAAGTGATGGCAGGAATACTGCCCATACATACATATAAAAATAAAAGAACGGGCGCGCCTATACGATTCCCGAAGCACAAGGACAGCCGAGGTGGAAAGGCTTAAGGGACTGGCAGCAAGAATGGGAAGAGACGGTGGGCAAAGCGAGTTGGACAAAGACGTTAATAAGGGATATCCCGGGCTGGTATAAGTGCCCCTACAGAAGAACGGACCACTTTCTAACTCAAGCTTTCACCGGGCAGGGGGCTTTTCGCGCTTTCGCGAAAAGGATAGGGAAAACGAGGGACGATAAGTGTATACAGGGTGATTCATTAAGAATGTCCAATCTCTGAATTCCAGACCTCAAAATATGATGATTCTGCCCAACATGCCTTATACAAATATTGCTACTTTCCGAGATACCGGGTGTTTAAAGTTTAAATATAAATTTTGATTTTCGCAATAACAATTAATTAATTAATTAATGTGATTAAAAATAATAGACAAGGGTTATTTGATATGAAGAGATCTTTGCGAAAACGGATCATAAAGTGTATTGAAGTAAATGGTGGACATTTTGAACATTTACTTTGAAGTTTTTTATTTTTGTTTTTTAATTAATTAATTTTAATTAATTGGCAATCCTCATGCAAAAAAAGGTAAAACTGCCAATTTTCAAAAAGAAATTAAAATAGAAAGTTATTGCGAAAATCAAAATTCATATTTAAACTTTAAACACCCGGTATCTCGGAAACTAGCAATATTTGTATAAGGCATGTTGGGCAGAATCATCATATTTTGAGGTCTGGAATCTACAATTCAGAGATTGAACATTCTTAATGAATCACCCTGTATATTACGAAGACTCTGACACGCACTCTTCGTGTGTAAAAGATTTGGAACGGTTCGACAAGGCACAGAGGAAAGCATTTGAACTGACCTACAAAAAGAAAATCTAATAAATGAAATGACGAAGACCAGAAAAAACTGGAAAAAAATCGAGAACATGATAAGAGTGTTCATGAAACAAAAGGACTCGGATGAACTTAAGCAGCAGAGTAAATAAGAAGGTGGTGGGAGGCGCGAATGAGGGGCGATGAAATGCCTACAAAGGCGGTGCCGCCCTTTTCACTCGAAAGAATGAGAACGTATAGCAAGGGGTTTTAGCCGGTAGGAGTCCGGCACTACCCAAGGACTCGATTTAATCCTCCCCTGGGTGTCCATGATGGATTTCTCTTCCCCTCAAAAAAAAAGGATATGTGGTAAATAGATGGTAATCATACCAAAACAGAGGAGGAAAACACAATGAGGGAAAGGCACAGGGAGGAGGTGGAAGAGAGGAAAGGAAGGTAAGGGGGATAAGTAGGGAAGAATTGGAGAGTGCGCTGTGGAGCCCGAGTTTATTCGCGCTACACATAGGGGATCTGGAGGAGGAGTTGCGGAGACACCAAAGAGGAGGGGTAGTGATAGGGAGGGTGAAAGTGTGGGAGCTCGCGTACGCGGATGATGTAGTGGCGGTAGCAGACAGTGAGAACGAAATGAGGGGGGCAATGGGAGTGATGAAGGGGTACTTGGGGAAAAAAGACTTAGGGGTAAACGGGGCCAAGACGAAGATAATGGTATTCCAGAAGAGAAGGAGGGAGGGGAGGGAAGTCAAAGTGGTGGTGGGGGGAGGAGGAGATAGAAAGTGTAAAGGAGTGGAAGTATTTGGGATATGTAGTCAGATATGATAATAAGGACGAGGGACACATAAGGGAACTGGCCAAGAGAGGAAATAGGGTAGTGGGGAGTGTGTGGGGGATAGGGGAAAGAGTGTTCGGGAAGGACATGGAAAAGAGGAGATGGTTATTTGATAAGTTGGTGAGGAGCGTGATGGTATACGGGGCGGAGATATGGGGGTGGAAGGAGTGGGAGAGTTTGGAAAAGGGTGCAAGAGAAGTATTGGAGATGGACGCTGGGTTTGGACCGGGAGACACCGGGGTACATTTTGGGGGAAGAGGCGAAAGTGGAAAATTGAGAGTGCAGGCGGGAAGGAGGGCAGTGAAGTACGAGGAGGAGGTCAGGAAAAGGCAGAAATAATAATGGTGAATGAATGTATGAAGGAGATGAGGGGGAAGCGGATAAAGTATGGGCAAGAGGACAGGAGACTATATTACGAGAGGGTGGGGTATGCGACGGAGGAGGTAGAAAGGAGGGAGGAAGGAAGAGAGATGGTAGAGGAGGTGGCCATGAGAGATAAGGATGTGCAAGGGCAGGAAAGAAGAGAGAAAATAGCCGGAGGGAGGTATAATGAGGGATATGGAGAGATCATGGCAGAGGGCAAGGCCAAGTACCTGACAGGGGAGATGGGTCTGAAGGAGAAAAGAATTGTAGCGAGGGTTAGGTGTGGAAACGAGGAGAGAGAGAATAGGTATTGGCGGGAGGAGGAGGAGAGAGTTTCCAGAATGTGTAGGGAGGGGAGGGAGAGCATGGCTCATATGCTAAGGGAATGCGAGGAGATGAGAAAAGAGAGAAGGGTAAGAAAGGAGATACTAGGAGCGAAGGGGGAAGGGTTGGAATGGATGAAGGAAGTGTTAGAAAGGAGGGAAAAGGTGGAAAGTAGGGGAAGGACAGGCGAGAGTAGCTTTACGATGGGGAATAGAATCATGTATTTATTTGATTTATATGTAAAAAAAATACAATAAACCTATTTTGATTTGATTTGAGTGCGCTGTGGAAAATAAAGAAAGGGAAAGCGGAGGGAACAGATGGAACACGAGGGGAGCAATGGAAGTATACGGGAAGAAAGGTGAAAGATAAAATACTGGAAATGTTTAACGGAATATGGGTGGGGATGGGCATCCCTGAGAAATGGAGAGAGGTAATTGTCTGCCCGGTGTACGGGGGGAGGGGGGGGTGTAAGAAATTACAGGTCGATAAGTGTTGTGAACGTGCGGTACAAGGTGTTTGCCTCGGTTATACATGAGAAATTGGAGAGGGAAATAGAGAGGAAGGGCCTAATTCCAGACTGGCAGACAGGATATAGAAAAGAAAGGGGAACGATGGATAATGTCTACATATTAAGGCAGCTTCGGGAAAAAAGCAGGGAAAGAGTGTACGCGTTGTTTATAGACAAAAGGCGGCGTTTGATAATGTAAACAGGGAAAAATTAGGGGAAGGGTTGAGGACGTTGAACGTGGACGAGAACTTAGTGGGGATGATAGTGGAAATGTACAAAGGGACTAAGTGTAGGGTGAGGGTGGGGGAGGAACTTAGTGAACCGTTCAAGAGAATGAAAGAGTTGAGACAGGGCTGTCCGCTGAGCCCCAGTCTCTGCGATGTACATAGGTGATATGGAGGAGGTGTTGAGGACGAACCAAAGTGGTGGTATAGTGGTAGGAGGAAGAAAGGTATGGGCTCTGGCTAGGCCGACGAAGTGGTGCTAGTGGCGAGGGAGGATAAAGAAATGAGGACCATGATGAGGGTCGTGAAAAGTTATATGAAGATCATCGGGTTGGAAGTAAACACAAAAAAGTCAAAAATGGTGTGGAATTCCAGAAGAAGAGAGAGAGAAGAAAGAGGGCGGTATGGAAGTGGGGGGAGGAGGATATAGAAAGTGTAGATGAGGTCACGTACTTGGGATACAGAATAAGTTATAATAACAGGGACAATGCGCAGATAAGGGAGCTGGTAAAGAAAGGAAATGGAATTGTGGGGCAGGTGGAAAGGTGGATGGGAGGAGATGTGCGGAAAAGGAAGTGGATCTTCGACAGACTGGTAAAAAATGTAGTGTTGTACGGGGCGGAAGTATGGGGATGGGTGCTAGGCTTGAAAGGGAAACTCCGGGGAAGTAGTGGAGGAGGAGATGAAGCTGGAAAAAGTAGAACTGCGGCGGGGAAGAGAGCGATGGACTTCGAGGAAAGGATGGGAAGGAGAGAGGAAGGGGGGATCTTGAGAAGCTATTGGAAAGAGGTGAAGAATAAGAAGATAACATATGGACAGGAAGGAAGAAGGTGTTTTTACGAGAGAGTCGGATACGCGAGAGAGCTGGTAGAACACAATAAAGTAAAGCTAACACGGATACCATGGCATTTCGCTGTAAAAGGCAACGTAATAGGCGAGAAAGTAGGTAAAGATGACACGAAGCCAATCCGTTATGATCACTGACGACGATTTAGTGGCGTAAAGGGCAAAATTATTAAAGAATATGTTTTTATCGAGGGTGTCTACAGAAGTCGGAAAATTTCAAAATTTTCAGAAAAATAAATTGCGATGCTTTATAAACTACAACTTATAGTTCATTTTCCTGATTTGCAAGAACACAAATCAGGACGACACCATGCTCTCACGCCAAACATTGGTGAAATTCTCTTTCGCCACAAGTTATGGCACCGGAGATTGCAGCTAATTCACAAATATAAAAAAAATTGGTCCGTAAATTGAGGAAGAATGAACGTTAATCGCGATAAATAGCGCACACGTACACGTGTATCACCGTAGTGTGGATAAGATTAAATTTAATCCGTCTCGAAGGACCATGTTCAAACAAATAAATGTTACGCGAACATATTACAAAATAAAACAATGTTACTGTTAATGCATTTCATTAGTTGCGTTAACAATTAGTCTTCCGATAATTTTATTATTGTTTCGCCTTGCTTCCTCAATTAACTATACAAACCTTGTTATCGAAGCCCTTACACGAAGTGGGTTTTAAATGTCTTGGTAATCAAATTGCTTCGAACTAAGGTCAACACATATTCTAACGTAACTTGTACAGTATGTGCAAATGGAAAAGGCGAACAAATATGAAGCTTCCAAAACTTTATATACACATGACAGAAGTTTCCGTTACGTTTTCACGCCAATTACGGTTGCATAAAGGGAAATGTATTTCGCTCCAATATAATTGAACGCCAATTTTTAATAAATTGGCAGGTTCATTTATGCGTTAAAGCGTAAATAAAGTGTACAACGGCACATAATAGCAAACTGCTCGATGTTATTACATCAATAACTGTTTATAGCAAAAATTAAGTTGTAAAATCTGATCGAGACGAAGATATATTGACAATGAACCGTTCTGTTATGAAATAAAGACTTTCACAGTGTCGTATAATTGTAAAGACAACCACTAATCACTATTGCTGCTTTTAACAGCATTCCTGCAGGATAATCTGGCTAAAGGAAATACATACAGGGTGGTCCAAAAGTCTGGAAACAAAATTCATAATTTCCAAAATAATTATTTTTGGAAAAATCTTTCGCACACGTCGATTTTTATTTTTTGTTGGCCACATTTTAGCATAGAAAAAAATTACCAAAACCCAAAATGGCGGCCACGCGCCCTTTTGTAAAAAAAAATTAAATGGAAAAGGGGGTCATGTGGTACATCGTTGGAAAGCTCTTAACAAGCGGAATTCAAATGGCAAATTTGAAAACAATCCATTAAGGTATAACAAAATGGCGACCTTTTCAATGCGTCACTTTTTTCCTTTCTGGAACGCATTTTAACAAATTAAAAAAAAACACTTTCAAATTTCAAAAAAGCAATTTTATTTCTGTAACAAAGTAATCAGACGTATGATGTCAGCTGATGCGTTCCAAAAAAGGAAAAAAAGTGACGCATTGAAAAGGTCGCCATTTTGTTATACCTTAATAGAGTGTTTTCAAATTTGGGATTTGAATTCCCATTGTTAAGGGCTTTCCAACCATGTGCCACATGACCCCCTTTTCCATTTAAATTTTTTTTTACAAAATGGCGTGTGGCCGCCATCTTGAGTTTGCACAAAAGCAATGTTAACGGTAATGACAGATTACAATAAGACTTCTAGATACTTCAAGTCTTTCGGTATTGGGAGCCATATTCCGATTTAAATTTGAACCTTCCTCGTATGTGTTCGAAATCGGGAGATGAGACAGCAAAAATACCTTGCGTGCCATATCAGGAAACCATAGCAAATTTAATATTTTTTGTAACAGTAACAAAGATCAATCAATGGTGTTTAGTATGGCAGCTCAAGGCGAAGAGCTTGGGTATTGTAAAGGCAAGTGGATAATATACTCAAGCCAAACATATAAATGTTTTCACAATCTTTTTAAAGGAAAAGCAACGGAAAATACATTTCCACAGACATGCAGGCTGCAAACTCCTTTTTGACAAGAAGAGGATTCAAATGTGTGTTAAAAGTCAATATCTTAATGTTTTAAATAGAAGGGTTGTTGAAAGTATTTATTAAAGATTACTAATTCCGTGAAAAAATACAGGGTGATATTTTGAAAACTTGCACTGTCAATATTTTTGAAACGAAAAAAGAAAATAAAAAACTGCAAAATACCGTTTCTTTAATATTTAGGGAAAGCACAAAAGGAGTATTAGCCCCCCGCTCCCAATTATCTTTTGGCTCCCAGCTGTGGGTCATCCCAAAATGTCATACTTGTGATAAATCATTTTAAAGGGCTCGAAAAATGGTTTCAATTTATGCAAGAAAACTCCCTAATTTATAGAATGTTTAAAAATATCCACAGATAATACTTAAAATGTTCACAATGGTTGCCGTTGCTTTCTAAAATATAACCTGTTCGCAAACTACTCACGAACTTTTCCAAATGTTCGCTTAGAATAATGCCGCATGATGAATTATTCTTCTTCCTAGTTCTTGAATGCGTAAAAATATTTCTATATATGTATACAAGGTGGTTCATTTTAGGGCACTATTCTAAACTTGTGTTTTTTTTTTAAATCTAACACCCTATATATTTTTATACAGGGTGGGCCATTGAAAAGGTAACACGCGTGTTTTGGGACACTTAGACAAGTTTCTTAAAAAAACGCTCGGACACGTCGATTTTTTATTTTTGGGGGACAACTTTTGATGCCAAATTTGACTTTGTCAGGTCAACCCCCTAGCCCCAGCAACCCCTAACTCAAGAATTTAAATAGGGAAAGGGAGTCGAACGACCCCTCATTTGAAGCATCTTTCAATTCTCTATTCGACAGTATGAATGAAAATTAGTTTTCTTTAATTTATTTTTCGCCCCGATGAAAAGCACCCTCCTGATTAACTAAGGTGTGGATGTTGTTTAGGAAAAATCCTGAAAGGCGCCACCTTTGACCTTTTGAAGGGCACATTTTGATGTCAAATTTGACTTTGTCAGGTCAACCCCCTAGCCCCAGCAACCCCTAACTCACGAATTTAAATAGGGAAAGGGTGTCCAGCGACCCCTCATTTGAAGCGTCTTTTAATTATCTATTCGGCAGTAGGTATGAATGAAAATTAGTTTTATTCAAATTTTTTTTCACCCCCATGAAAAGCACCCTCTAATTTTCATTTGTACTGTGGAATAGAGAATTAAAAGACGCTTCAAATGAGGGGTCGCTCGACACCCTTTCCCTATTTAAATTCTTGAGTTAGGGGTTGCTGGGGCTAGGGGGGTTGACCTGATAAAGTCAAATTTGGCATCAAAAGTTGTCCCCCAAAAATAAAAAATCGACGTGTCCGAGCGTTTTTTTAAGAAACTTGTCTAAGTGTCCCAAAACAGGGGTGTTACCTTTTCAATGGCCCACCCTGTATATTTGAATTTCCTGTTAAGTGCTCAGCAAAATGATGAGATATACTATGGGGCAGTGGCGTATCTAGAATTTGCCTCTAGGGGAAGTCAAGAATATTTTTGATAGATTTAGTTTAGATTTTGATTTATTTAAGTGCAATAGGCGAATACGCCCCTGCTATGGGTCTACGACTAGCGGTTCCTGAGTTGTTGATATTTTCATGTAACAAAAATAGTGATGATGGAGCCCCTCCTCCACACAACGTTTTATAAACCTCCCTAATGTTTGCACCGATTCAAGATGTCATCGCAAAAAGTAATCTGGACATAATGTCGAACTGGGAGAGCGTAGTGAGGAGGAGCGCAATCTTGTTGAAAATGAAGGAGATCTTGATCAAGCTCAAGATCTTGATCACTTTACAAAATGTGTCTAGTTTTAACTTTTCATTTTGGGCGATGACATTTTTCCCATTTTTCATAAATGGCGCGACCAATCCAGTGATTTTCGCGCCAAATTTTCTAAACACCGACGCACTCGATTATATCGGATGTGTGGAGGGGCTCCATCATGACTATTTTTGTTAAGTACTTAAAAATATCAATAACTCAGGAACCGTTAGTCGTAGACCCATAGTATCACTCATCATTTAAAAAAAAACATTTTTAATATTTATTTTCCTTTTACAAACAAAAAGGACAATTTTGAGATAAATGTAACAAAAAAAAGAAAAATCAAGACTTATATAATTTTGCTGAGCACTTAACAGGAAATCCAAATACCTATATAAAAATATATAGGGTGTTAGATTTAAAAAAACACAAATTTGGTATAGTGCCCAACAATTAACCACCTTGTATAATATATATTTAGAAATATTTTTACAAGATGTTCCTCGTTGTTGATTACAATAATCTGTTGAACTTTTTTTAAAATCAACTCCAAATCGTTAGGACAACCTGTATAAACTTGATGTTATATTTTTTTATTAAAAATTCTTGCGTATTCGCCAATCCATAAATAAATATTAGTTCTATACCATTGTGGAATCGAAGAACAACAATGGCGTTTGATAAATAATAACATATTCCACCTTTACCATAGGAATACCACACTAACAAATTTTGCAGAAAATATCACTTTTTTGTTGGTTTAATTTCTTAATTTTAATGCATTGTTCAAAAAAATACTGGCAACCATTTTGAACTTTTATAATGGATATTTTTTGAAATTTAATATGATTTTTTTAATAAATATTTTTAAGTATGAGATTTTGGGGTGAGGATGGCTTACACTGCGCTAGTGTATTTGGAGGAGGGCTAAATATTCAAAGTTTTTTTATTTTCTTTTCCCATTTCAAAAACATAGGTAAACAGCGCAAGTTTTCAAAACGCCACCCTGTGTATGTAAAAAAAAATCGCAGTTGTTAACCAATTAATTACTAAAACAATATAAAATTTATTTCTATTTCTCTCAGAATGGTTTCATGTTCTGTTGCATAGCCTTTTTCCTACAATAATTACCACATTTCTTTCATCTTAAACCTATTTCCTTGATTTAAAAAAAACCTCTGTAAGTAAATTGCATGCTTGTAAACGTATACAGCTCTCCTAACAGTACTTCACTAATATAAAACATGTGGCAATAATAGGAAATGGAATTAAACTATCATAAAATTTAAATTTCTTGTTCCTCAAGTGATCCGCTCCCATAGACGTATTGCATTTCGGTAAACCGCATTTTCTTTTCAATATGAATGGTATTTTATTTACATATGAAGTGAGTCCGTGACTTGCATAGCAGAAGAATGCGACGGTTTTACATCCTTTCCCCCCCCAAAAAAAAACGTAACCGACGACCACCTTCGCCAGGCTTGAACCCGCGCGCATCGTTACAAACTTAATTTACAGTAATAATAACATGCATTTACCTGATAAATGGATAAAATTTCTTTCTCTATAATAGGGGTTGAATTCCTTGGAGCCATCATTTTGAAAAGCTTTCACTATTTATTTACGCTTCGCTGCAATTGTAACGTCTAGATGTCACTAAGTACACTTGATACATAACGTATTATTTACATAAATTTGAAAAACAAACAATTGTGATACACCTACAAAGATACACGGAATATTTAATTTCCAACCTTGTCCCCTTTTATTTTCAGTTATGCAGTGATTATCCTCAACTCTTGGCGTTAATTAATATAAATTAATAATTTATTATGAAGGTATTTTAATTGTTTGTTAGAAACATATTAGTGTAATAAAAGTTTAGTTATGTTACAAAGACTTTTTTAAATGATATTATATGAGCGGAAAAAATATTAAATGCTCACACCACACGTAGGTATAAGTTACGTGAGATGCTGTAATCTGAACTTCACAGTTCTCGTGTAACCGGAAAGTAGATGATCTAAAAACTGTGAAACAATGTAATGAAAAATTTGGTCACTAATTTTAAAGGCTGTCCACGAATTTCGATCACCATTTACGATTTTTTTAGGCGTCACGACAATGTCACGCCTACGCCTAAAACGAACCAATTGTTTTGTCTCTCACGAGTATTCCTTAACGGCATGAACTATGCAAAGAAAAACGACATTACAAATTTCCATAAGCTTTCACTTTTGTGCAGACAATTTCCGAACAGAATTCTAATGTGGGCGTTTATTGCAAATGTATCAAATTTGTATATTCAAATGACGTAAACTTATAAATATTTAAAAAAAAAACCTCACAGATCGGTTACGTGCTTTATGCAAAACAAGGTCACTTCGTAATCTATACAATGTATTAAACAAATACTCTCGACTCTTTATCGTTCCATATTTTTCAATTTGTTTTAAAAGGAAGCCGCCAGTACCTAATATCAAAATTTCAGAAAATGAGATCGAATTTTCGTTAGTTCTTGAGCGTTGCAGAAAAAAATTTTATGGGCGAACAAGAAACAATGTACGAAATGGGCGACCTTTTTTCCTTTCATATACATTGTGGTCAGAGAATGCTCTAAATTTAGTCTAAATAATTAAGACAGCAACACACGCGAACTGGGCCTTGGAGGGACAAGTTTTGACATTATTTTTTCGTAAGGAGGTGAGTTTTGCACACAGGAGAGTGAAGAGATAACGCGGATTATACAGGGTGTCCACTGCTCCGTAATCGCTCGATAACTGAATGTGAATTGAAGATACAGAAAAAAGTTTCAAATAAAGGTTGCTTTGATTTGAATTGCGCATCTTTTAAAAATATTCTTATATCTACAGTATGTTGCATTTTCACCTGGCAGGCAAATGTCACTTTTTTTTAAATGGCACACTGTATTTTTTTCCTTTCATGTATCGACCAACCATATTTATATCACGCCTGAAATTTTTTTTGATATTGGATGTGCGGTTGCCAAGTTATTAATTATTCTGTGAACATTTTGTACAATTCAAGGTCGGACTATAATATTAATAACTAAGTTATTCTTCAAAAAAGAAAAAATTTATTTGACGAATAATATTACCCTAATGCCTTGTTACTTTACAAAAAAAACTAAGTGATTAATTTTATAGCGAGTGTTTAAAATGAGAATTCAAAATTTCTGAACTTTAAATAGAATTTATACCAATATTTTGAATGGAACACGCTGTATTATTTTTTGTACTTTTGTTAATATTTACGATTTTTAAAATTTCACGTGAAAAAAATTTGTTAAGTTATTTTAGTTTAATTATTATTACAAAATACAGTTTAAATAGTTGGTATCAACGCAAACGAACAAAACTCAAGTCCTGTGACTATCTTAATTTCTAAATAATTAAAACAACACAACAGAGCACTTCTCGTTAGAGGTACGCGCGAAAATTGAATTTATTGTACCCTTAATACAGTAGTTTTCAAGCAGTGCACCATGCACCCCCGTGCGCGGCGGACGATGGTTCGGGGCGCCGCGAATGAACGTGATTAATTTTTTTTTTGTTCATGAGATTATAAGAATATAAGAAATAAATAAATAATGACAAATCTGATGATTCAAGGTGCACTTTGCTTATATATTTTTTTGTGATAGATATATTTTTTTCCAAATTATTTTTTTATTATTTAAAACTGTTTTTCTTTTCTTTTTTTTCAATTTACAAAAAACAACATAATAACAGCGCAATGAATGAATAATTTTTTTAAGCATTTTTAAGGTTCGACTGCTTGCTTAAAAATTAACAGGGGCGCCGCCACAAGTTTTTAGTGGATTCAAAAAGGTTGAAAACCACTGCCCTAATAAATGAATCGGTAGAGGAGGCCCTGTTCCTTGGCCGCCAAGGTCACCAGACCTTACCTTCATGAATTATTATCTTTGGGGAAATTTTCCTGCCAGGTGAAAATGTAACATACTGTAGATGTAAGAATATTTTTAAAAGATGCGCAATTCAAATCACAGCAACCTTTATTTGAAACTTTTTTCTGTATTTTCAACCCAAATTGAGTTATAGACCGATTACGGAGCAGTGGGACACCCTGTATATAAAAGTAATGGGACTAAAGTTGACGTTTTTTTTACCGATTTTTCGAAAGAAGTACTGTTTCTTAGTTATTCAAGTTGATATACCAATTACCAAGTCGTTGGGTCGTTGCCATAACAATCACTCAGTGGTAGACGTGTTCATAACGCACACGGTCCACTAGAATGTTCATATTAGCTACGTCATTATGATTCAAGCCAACTCGCGACATACAGTACATTGGGGGGGGGGGGCACATTTTCCTGTACAAAAAAGCCATTGGAAAAGCAACAAGAGAATCCTGGAGGAGATACTGTGAGACCATTGAAATTATAAACGAAACAGTAAGAACTTTCCTGGATGACATGATGATGTCTTCCTATCTTAATCCTATGCCTTTTTACCTTGCGATGTAAAGGTCGAGCGGAGTAGAGCTTATATTTTTCTGCATTTTTCCTTCCATCGCTTAGTATCATGGGCCTGGTTTTTAACTCCTTCCCATTCCATACCCCTCATTTCCACCGCCTCCCTAATTTCGTCACCCCCGTTCAGTTGTCCCCCCCTACCACGCGGGAATAAAAAAATGATAGTTCAAAATAAGCTATTTAGGAGCTTTCAAATCGCGCAAGAATCAAATTTTGAGCTCGATCCCCTTAGCAGGAGTTTTCATTTAAAAGTGAGGGGGTGGGGGGGGGGGGGGGTCTGGGAATCGCCATAACTGCAAGAGAAAATCTTGATTGGGTGCAAGAGTTTCATTGTCAGAATTTAAGGTTGAGGTATGGGTCTGATTCATAAGAGGTCGTTTTGTAGGGTCTTACTTTTTTTCTTCCTGATACTTGTATTTTCTAAGGTTTGATTTGGTTCCTACTCTAGCAGTTCTTCTATAAAATAATCAAGACCCCTAATTGCCTCAAGACGGTTTCAACAAGATGGGGCACCTCCTCATTTTGCAAAAGATGTACCTACATCAGTTTCTCGATCTTGTAAAAAACACAACATTGACAAACTACACCATCCAACCGAACCATTAGAAAAAAGAATTATCCGAAAAGCAATTGAGGTAGAAAAGAGGCGAAATTCTCTCAATAAACGACTACCGCCGCTTTGGAGAGACGTTTTCAAAAAAATTTGAAACAGTTTCAAAAAACACAAAGGGTCGAAAAATAGTACAACTGCACACGGACAAAACCGAGAAATGACCTCAACTCATTTCTCGGTTTTTTTTTGGATTTTGGAACGGAATCGCCCAACAAATGATCCAATGTACGGATCAAAGCGTTTATAGCGTCAAATGGTAAATGGAAGAAAATTTGAATATTTGCGTTAAATTTTCTGTTTGTTTCTTTTTATATTTTGCAGATTATTTCTGTTGATGTTATTAAACATACAGGGCGTGAAGAAATAACAGAGTTTAAAGTTACAGCATCCTAGAGAAGTATTTGAACCAATGTTTTTTATTGTTTTTTAATCTAAATAGCGTTTGTCCTTGCAGCTTAAACGTGTTATTTTAGAGCTCTTTGGTCAAGAGAAACACCAATGCGAAATTGTTCGTCTGTTTAATGTGCCTCCGGAGAGTGTGTCCAAAGCGATTCACAAGTTCAAAGAGTTTGGCCATAAAATCGACCGTCTGAGGCGTGGAAGTAAGCGCGCTGTTGATACAGAAAAGAAGAGACAAAGAGTGTGCAACGAAATCTCAAGATCTCTTGTGACATTGGAATTAGTGATTGCTCAGTGTGACAGCTCTTCACAAGCGATTTCAAAGATTTCAGATGCGGTCCGAAAATCAGCGATGACAACGAATTCTTCCATGGATGAGAGTTGTTCATCGTAGAACAACTGCACAATCGTCCATATGTTAGGATCTGGCCCGCTAAAGCTGCTGGTAGCTCAGCAACCCATGGAAATTTAACTCCGCCATGGTATGGACCGAAATTTGCGCCTCGATTTCGTGGGGTCAAGATCAACCATCATGCGATATTCTCGCTTCTTCCATGGATCCAACAGCATGTACAGATCGCGCGCGCGTTAAGGAAAGCAAAACCGGCGCAAGCCGAAGTCGAATCGAGTTGCTAACGAGCAAATGTCCCAATATGGGATACCCAAAACACGTACTTTCAGTTTATGACAACGAATTCTTTCCATGGATGAGAGTTGTTCATCGTAAAACAACTGCACAATCGTCCAAATGTTAGGATCTGGCCCGCTACAGGTCCTGGTAGCTCAGCAACCATCGAACATGGCCGAAATTTAACTCCGCCATAGTATGGGCCGAAATTTGCGCCTCGATTTCGTGGGGACAAGATCAACCATGACGCGATATTCTTGCTTCTTGCATGGATACAACAGCATGTGAAGGTCGCGCGCGCGTTAAGGAATCGAGTCGAGTGGCTAGCGAGCAAATGGGCCAATGTGCGATACACAAAACACGTACTTTCAGTTTACGTGGTCTAAAATGACCAAATTTCAGGTTTGCTTAACGGGCGCGACCGGAAGTTTTTCTACATATTATTAAATCTTATATGGCCGCCCTCCTCGCCAGATCTCAATTCTATGGATTACAGTTCATTTTTGAGGGTAGGGCCTGTGCTAAGATCCACAAGAGTTTGGAATCGCTGGAGATCGATTGTCGCAGGTACAGCCGAAAATGTCAAGAAACGTTTGGGGTTCTGTATTGACGTTCAGGGTGACTAACTGCAAAATAGTGCGAATAGCCCCCACAGCCGTCATGGAAGCCCTCCTGTGTCTGCATCCACTGTATCTCCACGTCAGAGAGCTGGAGCCTTGCGTCTGAAAACGAAAGGGTTGTTGAGTAGCAGAGGTATTGAGGTGGGACACTTCCGAATTCTGGGCGATCTGACTCACTCATCCCTCAATTTATACTGGGGAAAAACTACCACATCTTCTTTGATACGGAAGTGGCATCTCAACCAGACATATCCATCTCACACGGATGGGTCTAAAACAATGGAAGGAACAGGACTTGATGTTAGATTGTCGTCACGCGAGAGAAGCTCTCAGGAGACCATCTCGCACTCTGGCGCGTTTCTGCACAGGTCTCCCAAGGAAGAATCTGCGACTACTTGTGGGTAGGCACTGTAAATTAATCAAGCACATGCACCGCATGGGCTTGGTCGAATCACCATCCTGTAGAGGATGCTACACAGACGACGAGACGGCGCACTACATATTTCGTAAGTGTCCCGTACTTGTCCAAATTGAGACGATCCATATGATGGGGGAATCCTGACCGAACAGAGCCACGATTAGAGCCGCTTCCCCTTCCAGCATCCTCAGATTTATCTCACATGTGGAATGGCTTGAGTGACGTTCCGGGATTGAACGATTCTAATCAGGGCCTATGTGCGCGTAGACTACCCTCCCATCGTAATCCAGAATAGTTGCGTTATTGTTTTCGTTGTTTTTTTGTTCAATACATTGTTTATCGAAAAATAATTGTTAGGTAAGGTACAAGATTTTTAACATTCAACTCTCATCAAAATATGTAAAAAAACGGGTGTTACACTTTCGAATCTGATCAAAAGAGAGGCGAAGGACCAAATTTGATCCTTAATGTACACTGTGTCCAAGATAAGGAGGACCACTATGGGGATTTCGGAAACGATAAGAGATAGAGTTTCGGTTAAATGGGAGAAAAGTTGAGCAATTTTGAGATTAGTAAAATGAAATTTTTAAACCGACGAAATTCCGAACTGTTCCGAAGTTATACGACAAAAAGCGAATTTTCAGGATTTCCTTTTTGACAAATTGTTACTTTGTCGTTGATGTTAACTACAAAGTAAAAGAAGCTTCTACAGGTACTTTTTAACGTTCTTCAACATGGCATGCAGCAAATTGGAATCCGACGTTTCGTTTTTGAGAAACCATCATCAACTTTGTTTTTTTAACTTTATGGCTTAATTGCGATTTTATACTTATTTTACTATTGTACTTAAATTTACTAGATTCTACTTTGGAAGATGCTCTTGATATTTTACCCTAAGCCGTAGTACGCAATTATTGGTTTCAGCAGGATGGTGAACCTGCGCACAATTCACGGGTGGTTAAGGATTACGTTTCAAGTAGGTTTGCCGAAAGAGTTTTAAGCACCAATTCTGAAACACTCTGGCCAGCTCGTTCTTCCGAAATAACCCCGCTGGATTTTTTTCTTTAGGGGTACATAAGAAATTATGTTTACAAAGATACCTTTGGAATAGAAGAACTCCGAAAGTTTGTACTTAACACATTCCAAACTGTAACAACGAATGCTTTGGATTCTACAGTTAGAAGATACTATTGACGATTGGAGAACGAAGGAGGGCTTTTCGAGCATTTATTATAATCTTTTTTTAATTATTGGTATGTGTCATGTTTAAATTTTCGTTTCATCAATAACATGTATGACGTGTTGTTGATTGTTTGTAATTATGTACTTCGTTATAAAATTTGTATTCAAAATTGAAAATTCTGTGTCATTTCATTAATTTGATGAGGAAAGCACAGTTAGCAAAAGTCCATTTATAAATAAAATTTAATTTCAATGTTATTGAGGGGGGATACAGGTTCGTACTAAGGATTTTTTCCGCTAATCATAAAGTAAGTATAAAATCGCAATTAAACCATAAAGTGTGATACATGCTTGAATGCAGAATAAAAAGCTCTTCTAATATTATGAATCAAAAAACAGAACCGTATTTAAAAAAACAAAGTTGATGATGGTTACTCGAAAACGAAACGTCGGATTCCAATTTGCTGCATGCCATGTTGAAGAACGTTAAAAAGTACCTGTAGAAGCTTCTTTTACTTTTTAGTTAACATCAACGACAAAGTAACAATTTGTCAAAAACAGAATCCTGAAAATTCGATTTTTTTCGCATAACTTCGGAACGGTTCGGAATTTCGTCAGTTTAAAAATTCCATTTTACTAAACTCAAAATTGCCCAACTTTTCTCCCATTTAACCGAAACTCTATCTCTTACCGTTTCCGAGATCCCCATAGTGGCCCTCCTTATCTTGGACACAGTGTATACTAACTAATTGGCCACTTTTTCCGCGTATCGTTTGTAGTGTACAAGTTGGTGAATGAAAAACGAATAAATACCAGGACGAAGCGCTATAGAAAGTGAAAGCGATCTTCAAGACGTTGGAAACGAATAAAATGACAAGGAAATTCGCTTAGGATTGTCAGTGGTAATTATCACAATTAAAAGGAATCCTTTCTAAAATGAATACGATGCGTGAATGATTTAGTACGCTCTAAGCTTCACTTCTACGACCTTTAATAATGAAATAAGCGCTAATAATAAAAATTCTTAATTGAAGCAGCATGCAATAAATAAGAAAAAAGTTATTTTTAAAAAACACAAACCTGTTGCATAATCATGTTGGCTAAAAGTTGGGCAAGTTTTGATCCAATTTTCTACGCCGCCGCTCCGTCGTATATTGAATTAATTAAAAAGTTGGTATAATTTTTCCGATTTCGCTTCATTTTCAAGTGTGGTTAATTAAGAGTTTTAATTTCATTAGTTTAAAGCGAAGATGAGGGATTAGTTCAATTAGAAAACCCATAAAAACGTTTCTAATTTCTGAAATGACAGAAAGGTGTACCACACAATTATTATACGAAAAATTGAGCAAGATTGCAAATTAAAATCCAGACAATTAAAAATGAATGAGATTCCAAAAACTATCTGAGGGGCAAAAATACACAATAGGATTAGGTTCATTTCTCGCCATTTTCTGTGATCGATTCAAAATGGAACTAAGAAATCAATCAAAACAACAATAAGTTTTGCCATTAATGGAAATGTACAATTCTTCTTACAATGTAATCAAAATAATGATCAAAACTTTAGATTTTGTAAAATTTTGTGAAAATGGCAGTTTGGAATAAGAACACATACTGTCCCCCACCCCCACCCATCTACATCCTCAATGGTACCCATTAACATTAAACAATTTTTCACATTTTGCACAGTTTTGCAAAAAAAAACAGAAAATGGAAGCGCGCCTACAGATTCTGGCATTTTGAATGTGAAACACCAAAGTGTTTGGAATAAATACACACATTGTCCCCCACCCCCACCCATCTACACCCTCAATGGTATCCATTAACATTAAACAATTTTTCACATTTTGCACAGTTTTGCAAAAAAAACAGAAAATGGAAGCGCGCCTACAGATTCTAGCATTTTGAATGTGAAACACCAAAGTGTTTGGAATAAGTACACACATTGTCCCCCACCCCCACCCATCTACACCCTCAATGATGTACCCATTAACATCAAACAATTTTACACATTTTGCACAGTTTTGCAAAAAAAAAAACAGAAAATGGAAGCGCATCTACAGATTCTGGCATTTTGAATGTGAAACACCAAAGTGTTTGGAATAAGTACACACATTGTCCCCCACCCCCACCCATCTACACCCTCAATGGTATCCATTAACATTAAACAATTTTTCACATTTTGCACAGTTTTGCAAAAAAAACAGAAAATGGAAGCGCGCCTACAGATTCTAGCATTTTGAATGTGAAACACCAAAGTGTTTGGAATAAGTACACACATTGTCCCCCACCCCCACCCATCTACACCCTCAATGATGTACCCATTAACATCAAACAATTTTACACATTTTGCATAGTTTTGCAAAAAAAAAACAGAAAATGGAAGCGCATCTACAGATTCTGGCATTTTGAATGTGAAACACCAAAGTGCTTGGAATAAGTACACACATTGTCCCCCACCCCCACCCATCTACACCCTCAATGGTACCCATTAACATTAAACAATTTTACACATTTTGCACATTGTTTTGCAAAAAAAAAAACAGAAAATGGAAGCGCACCTACAGATTCTAGCATTTTGAATGTGAAACACTAAAGTGTTTGGAATACGTACACACATTGTCCCCCACTCCCACCCATCTACACCACCAATGATACCCATTAACATTAAACAATTTTACACATTTTGCAGTTTTGCAAAAAAAAAAACAGAAAATGGAAGCGCACCCTACAGATTCTGGCATTTTGAATGTGAAACACCAAAGTGTTTGGAATACGTACACACATTGTCCCCCACTCCCACCCATCTACACCACCAATGATACCCATTAACATTAAACAATTTTACACATTTTGCAGTTTTGCAAAAAAAAAAACAGAAAATGGAAGCGCGCCTACAGATTCCGGCATTTTGAATGTGAAACACCAAAATGTTTGGAATAAGTACACACATTGTCCCCCACCCATCTACACCCTCAATAGTGTACCCATTAACATTAAAACATTTTACACATTTTGCACAGTTTTGCAAAAAAAAACAGAAAATGGAAGCGCACCCTACAGATTCTGGCATTTTGAATGTGAAACACCAAAGTGTTTGGAATAAGTACACACATTGTCCCCCACTCCCACCCATCTACACCGCCAATGATACCCATTAACATTAAACAATTTTACACATTTTGCAGTTTTGCAAAAAAAAACAGAAAATGGAAGCGCGCCTACAGATTCTGGCATTTTGAATGTGAAACACCAAAGTGTTTGGAATAAGTACACACATTGTCCCCCACCCATCTACACCCTCAATAGTGTACCCATTAACATTAAAACATTTTACACATTTTGCACAGTTTTGCAAAAAAAAACAGAAAATGGAAGCGCGCCTACAGATTCTGGCATTTTGAATGTGAAACACCAAAGTGTTTGGAATAAGTACACACATTGTCCCCCACCCCCACCCATCTACACCCTCAATGATACCCATTAACATTAAACAATTTTTCACATTTTGCACAGTTTTGCAAAAAAAAACAGAAAATAGAAGCGCGCCTACATATTATGGCATTTTGAATGTGAAACACCAAAGTGTTTGGAATAAGTACACACATTGTCCCCCCCCCCCATCTACACCCTCAGTAGTGTACCCAATAACATTAAAACATTTTACACATTTTGCAGTTTTGCAAAAAAAAAACAGACAATAGAAGCGCGCCTACATATTATGGCATTTTGAATGTGAAACACCAAAGTGTTTGGAATAAGTACACACATTGTCCCCCACCCCCAACCCATCTACACCCTCAATGGTAGCCATTAACATTAAACATTTTTCACATTGTTTTGCAAAAAAGAAAAAACAGAAAATGGAAGCGCACCTACAGATTTTGGCATTTTGAATGTGAAACACCAAAGTGTTGGGAATAAGTACACACATTGTCCCCCACCCCCAACCCATCTACACCCTCTATAATACCCATTAACATTAAACAATTTTACACATTTTGCACAGTTTTGCAAAAAAAAAGAAAATGGAAGCGCACCTACAGATTCTGGCATTTTGAATGTGAAACACCAAAGTGTTTGGAATAAGTACACAAATTGTCCACCACCCCCACCCATCTACACCCCCAATGATACCCATTAACATTAAACAATTACATTTTGCAGTTTTGCAAAAAAAAACAGAAAATGGAAGCGCACCTACAGATTCTGGCATTTTGAATGTGAAACACCAAAGTGTTTGGAATAAATACACACATTGCCCCCCCTCCCCCACCCATCTAGACCCTCAATGATACTCATTAACATTAAACAATTTTGCACATTTTGCACAGTTTTGCAAAAAAAAACAGAAAATGGAAGCGCACCTACAGATTCTGGCATTTTGAATGTGAAACACCAAAGTGTTTGGAATAAGTACACAAATTGTCCCCCACCCCCACCCATCTACACCCCCAATGATACCCATTAACATTAAAACATTTTACACATTTTGCAGTTTTGCAAAAAAAAAACAGAAAATGGAAGCGCATCTACAGATTCTGGCATTTTGAATGTGAAACACCAAAGTGTTTGGAATAAGTACACACATTGTCCCCCACCCCCACCCATCTACACCCTCAATGGTACCCATTAACATTAAACAATTTTACACATTTTGCACAGTTTTGCAAAAAAAAAACAGAAAATGGAAGCGCATCTACAGATTCTGGCATTTTGAATGTGAAACACCAAAGTGTTTGGAATAAGTTCACACATTGTCCCCCACCCCCAACCCATCTACACCCTCAATAATACCCATTAACATTAAACAATTTTACACATTTTGCACAGTTTTGCAAAAAAAAAACAGAAAATGGAAGCGCATCTACAGATTCTGGCATTTTGAATGTGAAACACCAAAGTGTTTGGAATAAGTTCACACATTGTCCCCCACCCCCAACCCATCTACACCCTCAATAATACCCATTAACATTAAACAATTTTTCACATTTTGCACAGTTTTGCAAAAAAAAAGAAAATGGAAGCGCACCTACAGATTCTGGCATTTTGAATGTGAAACACCAAAGTGTTTGGAATAAGTTCACACATTGTCCCCCACCCCCAACCCATCTACACCCTCAATAATACCCATTAACATTAAACAATTTTACACATTTTGTAGTTTTGCAAAAAAAAAAACAGAAAATGCTAGCGCGCCTACATATTATGGCATTTTGAATGACGTGTGGGAGCAAAATAGGACGAAGATTTGGAGAGATGATCGACGAATGGAGATCAATAATATGATACGTAAAAATAAGATGCCAACCTTGAGCGCAAATTACGAAAGCAATTAAGGACGATTCCTAACAACAACAAAAAAAAGATCCATGATCTGGTGAGTGGTGATCAACAAAAATAATTAACTTTTACCAATTTATACAAGATTGTAGGGGTCAAGCCCAAATCAGTTTGTGATTAAGGTCTACGAAATTCAGTTTTCTGCGAAGATCGCGGTATAACTATTTTGGTGCCACGGCACTCCAAACTAACAAAACTTACAAAACACACGTATAGCACCATCACTTTCTCAAACAATCACTCAACGGATCGCCTCTAGGATAAATTTACAATCTTGCTCATTATACCAAATACATGTTATTATATACTTAGTTATTTACGTACAATTCCTAAAATGCCCATTTAAAAAATCGTACTTCACATTGAATTTAAAAGAGGTCAGCACGGTTTTTTTTTTAAATGACGAATAAATGGCACTTAAAACACAAATCGAACAACTTTTATGCGAACCTCGCAACACTGCCAACGTTAACGTTTCATGTTACAAGTGCAAAGCTAAACTAAAAATGTTATAACAAACGTCAGTCTACGCTCAATGACGTTCCCCTTCCACCAATTCAACTACTACTACACCACTGCGTTTACGAATAATAGAAAGATCGAAATTTGTTAATTTCACACACACTTCTTGTCTAATAGTCAACATCCTTTTTTTTTGTGAGCCCACCACCTCAATTTAAATTATAATTTATTAAATTGTCAAAGTTTAATTTTTCGAAAACTAGTCCGTGTGGGCTGTTGAGATTTTCTCAAAAAAAGGCCACAAATTTGGTTTATTTTTTGTTGTTGCTGTGAATGGCAAAGGACGAAATATGTATGTTAATATTTCAGATTCTCGGTTTCCCTCCTTCATTGCTTCATCTTCTTCGTCTCGCCATGATCCGAATGTTCCTCGCTTTCGTCCTCACATTGGGCTCTATTTGTCGGACTGGCTCTTCTAGTATGTTCGTACTATAATGGCCTCCTTTCTTCTTTGCGCTTCATTATATCTGCCTTTACGTTCATTCCGTTCACTTTTTGTTCTATCTTCTCCTGTTACCCCACAAAATCCTCTCCAGTATTCCATTATTATGGGACGCCCATGTTGTTCTTACTTCTATTGTAATTCCAAATACGTTCCAAACCACAATCTTTCTTCGTTTCCCCATTTCCTTTAACCCTTCTGTCTCCTCACTCCCATTTCTTCTTCCCCCCCATTTCTCCTCTCTTCCCTCGCCCTGTTCTCCACCAGCGCGACCTTTACCACTCCTATTTCACCATCCCTGTCATACCTCCTATCCCGTATCCATATTTCCTTACACCCAACCCTTTCTTCCCTCTCCCTCGCTATCTTCCTGTATCAGCCATTATGCTTCTTCTTGTCTCATCTTCTATCTCCTAATTTTAGATGGGTTCCGCGTATGTCCTTTTTGTAATTTATTTCTATTCCCTTCTTTCTGTTTTCTCAGCGTAAGGCTTAGATCATCATCGTCCTGGGCCACTACTGCTTAATGGCCCGCGTAGCACAAAGTATATATTGTACTCGTAGATGTTCATTGTGCATAGGGACTTTCATGCTTTCACATTTTCTCTCCGAATTTTCCAAGGCGTTTACTATAATATTTATATTTGTCTATGAAGGCTCTTTTCTTTTCGATGACTTGTGGAACAGCATATATGTGATACAGGCACGATTTCACTGCTGTGCTCGTTTCCTATTTTTCCGTCGATTTTTACCTCTATTTTGCTTTTCAGGACTTTTCCATCAGTGAGGTGACTGCTATTTCCCTATAATTTGGATGTCTTCAACTCTTCACTCCTTTGGCACAGTCCCTCTGTTTATTATTCTGTTGAATAGGTATTTTAATTAGTTCTGGGGCAAGTCTCCCTGGTTCCTGGTTTTTTACAGTTTTTTTTATCTCTTGGAGATTTACTTCTATATCTCCTTTTTCTCCTTCTTCTTCTTCACAGGGACCACCTTCTTATAATAATTTTCCCAATCTTCAAGCTTTATTTGGGATTTAACATTATTTTTCAATGTTTTGAATATTCACTATAACTCTAAGTTTCTAATCGATGTACGGGTTCAAGTTTTTTACGGTTTTAGCCTTGTTCTTGTAGTATTCCATGTTTTTTATACTTACAATGCTGTAGTTCTTTGTTATGTGGCGGTCTGAAACCAGGTTACTTGTCATAGTAAGTGCGAAGAAAGTCTTGCTAATCATTCGCACCTCCTCCTCGACGTAGTTATAGTGGTGCTCATGGTATAAAGGTCTCGGCGAATGTGGCAGTGTGGTCCTGTTCTGCACATGTTGGACACATTATATTGTTTTAAGGTGATGTAGGCGGTAAATGCTTCTTCTTTCCCAAGCAACATCGTTAGGCTTCATCTCTTAGGTATTGTACTGAACTTCCCGGCAAGGATGTTCCTCATGTTCGGTTGCCATTAGGAGAATTGAGGTAGTGAAATTTTCTTCAGCGCAACAAAAAATGTTGTATCGGAGGACTGTTTGGCGCTACGACTTCAAGATTATCTCCCTCAATAACAGCATCCGTTCTGCTCGTCCATAATGTCCAGCCGGTCTTCCTCGCGCGGAAACCGATAGTTGACAATTAGCCCTGCTGGATGGCGAAAGAATAGTTTTGCATGGCAGAAATGATCAATCGGAAATCTTTCTTTCAAATCCGTCTCCTTGAGACAGAGCAGCGCCCGGAAGGCTGTCTCCTGGTCAGTGTTTCAGATTCCTTTTTAACAGTTTCGCCAATGAGCGTCCTGTTTACACGCAAAGGAGAAACTTGATTACACGTTGCTCAGGTCGCTTAGGTGGATTTAAGTAACGTTATCCAGGTATGCCGAGATGGTTAAATAAGGGAAACCCATGAACGCTGGTTAGGACGTTTCGTAACTAAAAATTTCTCATTTGACCGCTTCAAGGTGCAACGTTGAGAAAAGGGCGGCGTGTAAATGGTGATAACTGTAGGGAATTTAATCATGGTCATCTGATACCAATGTGTTCAACAGTCACAAGGGTTCCAGTTCTTCCAGTCTTGCAATTTCCTTCATCCTTTCGTCGTTCTTGGCCATGACTTCCCAGGAACTCCTGATGTACTAAACTAGCGTTACAAACAGCTCTAGCAACAAGATCGATGAGACTTATTCCCGCTATTGGTAAACAGCAGAAACGATAAATGTAGGATGAATGGATGCTGGGCTTGTGTTATAATGATTGCCCATTTTGGACAATACACTACGACAAGCATCTATCTGATGAAAAGGAACTAAAGGAAAGGTGCAGAACTCCAGAGCGAAGTGTACCAGGCGTCATGATATTTTTCAAAGATTTATAACTAAAGCTAAGTATGTACCAAAGGTTAAAGGTAAGATTGGAACCTTGAACGTTAACAGAACTTCAGATTCTCCTGTCTCTGGTTTTCCTTCTCCAATCTGTTATTCCCTTTAGATCTACTTGAACCGCTTTCGGTCACCATTTTCTTGGTTTTTTCGGTGCTTCCATTCTTCCATCATTCTCTCTTTGTGGCCGAACCACTGCAATTTTCTTGCCTCAATTTTGGGTTCCTTGTGCAAGTCGTAAATTTCCTTTTATGTATCCTACTCTTCTCGTTTGCTTCAGTACCCATGTCTCGCATTCATGTACTTCTCTTGGTCTTTGTTTGGTTTTATATTATCCAACATTCTCAGCCCAATTCATTTGTGTTTAGTACGTAGTTCATCACTCCAGATATTCTGTAGGCTTTACTGAGACTTGCGTTGACTTTCTCTTCTTCGAGGTTACTCATTGTCCCACTCTGTTGAGTTCGCTGGACCTTACGACTTTGTTTTACCGTCAAATTAAAAAGCAACATGTCTGCCGGAAGCCTGTTTTAACCATGAAATCTTTTGATTTTCCTCCTGTTATTCTCACGTTGCAGATTATCCTTTATATTGTCACCATTTTTGCTCTCTGTAAAATAGCAGGTATTGCAAACGCATTCATCACTCTTGCTGCTCTACTTCTTTTCAACGAGTCATACGCCTTTTTGAAGTCCACAAAGGGAACAACCGCTGGTACATTATATGTTATTGTTATTTCTTTCATTACAAACACATGCCCCGTTGTCCCTTACGTTTTATGATATAATAGTAATAATAATGTAAAAATCACGAGTTCTATTTAAAAAGGTTAAGTAATTTATAGTTGGAGATAGGCACTTTTTTCCCTCGCCCTGTATAACTGGCAAAATATTTTAATATGATTTTCGAAATTTGAAACTCATTGGACAAAATCGCACATATTTCCACCTTATTTCGTTTAGTCAAATGTGTCAGTTTCAACTGGGACACCGTGTATTGAGAAAAATTTGATGACACGGCATCGAATTAGTTCACGTCGCTTCAATTTGAAATTCAGTATTAAATCCTTGAAGAGGTAGAATTGGAAGATTGAAAATTTCTTGTTTAAAACAGATCTGCTACAGTAATATACAGGATGTGAGGGAATAACGGACTTAAAGTTTACTGCATCCTACAGCAGAAGAAGTCAAATAATGTTTGTTTTATTCAATTTTCCACACTTTTTGATTCGGATAGCGTTCGCCATTACAATTTAGTATTGCTTTGTGTTTGCCATGATGTTAAACAAACGCGTTGCTATTTTAGAGGTCTTTCGTCAATGGAACGCCAATGTTCGTCTGCCTTACCAGACTGAGTCCAAAGCGATTAAAAGGTTCCAAGCGCTTGGTCATGAACGCGACGGTCTGGTCTGGTCTGGTCTGAGAAAAATCTCTGGAGAGATTGGTCAGTACGACAAATTGCTAAAAGGGGACTGGGGCTGAAACCTTACAAACGCCAAAAAGATGCCGCCCATTTTAGTTAGGGGTCGACGACCAGCGATCGAAACAAATTCTTTTCACGGACGAGTTTGTTCACCTTAGAACCAGCGCACAGTCAATGACGGTTCACTAAAGCTTGTGGTACCTGATCAACCATTGAACACCGCCAAAAACCTCAGTCGGTCATGCATCAAGAGGGCAAAATCGTTCATGACTGCACCGCTGCGATATTTTTGAATGCGTGGTTTTTCCGCAGGCCGAGCAGAACTTCAGTGACGCGAAATGGGCTTGTTCCGATCCACGAGGGTAAAGTGATTTAGGAGTGGATCTTCCAAGTGGCCGCCCTGCGCGCCGGATGTAAATCCTATGGATTACAGTGTGTGGACTATTGTGGAGGTGAAGACCACAAGAGTTTGGAGTCACTGAAGGCATCTCTGCACCGTGAGAAAATTTCAAGAAACATGCTAGACTCTGTTTTGTTCTTTTCTTCAATAAATGTACATTATCATTATTATTATTTCCTCGCAAACTTCTATTATACCAAAACAGAAGAGATAATAAATTCAATATGGATAACCACTCAACACAGGAACTAATGTACCAACATCTCAAAACTTCTACTTTTACAGCAGTTAAAGACGGTTTAGGAACGGAAAAAAGAAGAACACAGTAATGGGCACAAAAGAGAAAATCTGACTGAAGAACCTGTACCTCCCAAGTATCTCATTCGCTTCTTGCGAAGATAAGGGCCGACAAAGCTAAAGGACAGCAATGTACGGCACAAAGTTACAGGTAGTGGAAGAAGGCAAATACTTGGGCATAACGTTAGAGCAAAGGGCTGACCTTCAAACCACACTTAGAGAAGATAGCGAACAAAGCCACAAAGTCCTTGTGGGCTTGTAGACAAGCATTCGGAAGGAAGTGGGGCCTATCTCCCACGATAATCCACTGGATAGACATACACCAGAATAATCAGAACGAACTGGTGTGGTGGCATAAAACCTTCACCAAGAAGAACACACAGCGAAACTTAGCAAGGTGTGGCGAAGGACTTGCCTTGGAATTATGGGGGAATGCTAACGACCCCTACGGCAGCTATGGCGACTCTCTTGAACCTGCCGCCACTATAGTAATTAGGGCAGAGGGACAACGGCGAGGAGGGATCTAAGGCATGTCAACACTTGGATACAAAGTCGAGCGATTTCTGTACCTAGACAATGCCTAGATACAATCGAGCGATTGTCTAAAGACAATAGAGAGACAAATTCGTGTCTACAGACACGTTTTTGGAACAAAATCGCAGAACATTGGTCTCCCATTTGAAGTGGGAGACACGAGACAATGTTAGGCAGTATTTCGTAGTGTGGACGAGACATCGTCACTGTCAAGCTCAGTGATGGTGAAACGGTTTCTCTAAATCTACTTTCTCTTTTCTCAATCGATCTGCCTAAAAGCTGGAGAAATTCTTCGAAATCACTTGGGGTCAAACGGGTAAAGTTTCGGAAACCCATAGAGTCTACTAATTTCAGCGTTGAAAGTAAATTGCAACCAAAACGAAGTCCCTCCGCACAAATTTCACGCCTCCACCAACGTCTCCTCTTCCTCTTTTTTCATTACCTACCCAAAATTAAAACTGTGCAAGCAGCGATTCCAACAAGGTCAGTCATATTTAGAAACTAATAATGAAGAACAAGACATTCAAGTGTGTACACGCAACAAGGTCTCTAGACTGTCTATGTACCTACATTGGAAGAAGAAACGCCATACCACGTTTTTTGCCATTGTGAGGCTGAGGCATTCACAAGGGCAAGAAAATCCTGGACTTTGTTAAAGATACAGGTATTCTCGAAGGGTAGACAATAGCGGGGAGTACAATAGATCAAAAGGTGGCAGTGCAGGAACCAATTGGGACCACCCCTAGCATAATAATAATAATAATAATAATAATGTATGTAAACCGTGATCCATCTGGACCAAAACGATGGCGTTTTTCTTTCTATTTTGTACTAAATTTACTGCAGTAAATGGATGGCCATAGCGACATTATAATTAATGCGTTATAATTTAAACATTTGGATTGTGTGATAAACGGTGACGAACAAGAGTAAATGTATAAAGAATAATTAACTTTGAGCTTCTTTGTTAGTAGGCTAAAAATAAAATTACAGGTACTTAATGATTAAAAGGAAATAAGAAGGTTGTTACACATTTGTTTTGCAAGAAATAATTAATGTATGACTGACTACGCGCGAAGGATGGTCCTTGTACGATACTTTACGATAAATACACTTACCCTTTCAGTAATCCTATCATCGGGTCTTCCTCTTTTTAAAGATGGAGCTCTAATTACTTTCCCTTGCGTAGAACCAAATCCATCCATTTTATAGTATTCAATTCCTTATATACACAGAAATGGCTAATTATTATGCATTTTAATGATCGAAAGTCGCGGATTCTTGTGTTGTCGAACAAATTTTTAAAAACGCGTAACTACATTTCGGCAATATTTCTTCTTAATTTCTCAATGGACTGCATGCAGTCTGAAACAATAATAAAAGAGAATTTAGGTTAGTCCTTATACAAGTCAATCGACCAGAAAATTAGATACTATTATGTACATAATATACTATTGAAAAAGATTACACATATGTATGAATGCGCTGAATACAAGGCAGTAAATTTTTAAGTTCTGCTCAATTAATTACAGCAGTGTCTTAACCTTTTTTTTTGTTTGTACTATTTCGTTCAATGACTACTAGATTCTTCGAAAGATAAATGTGAAGCAATATTTTCTGAACCAAAGAAAAAAATCTAAACAAACGTACAGAATTATAACATTTTTTAGATTAGATAGTTAATTAGTGGTTGTTTATAAATATCAACGGAAAGCCTTTAATCTTAGAGTAGATTGCGTGTGGTACACGTATAAAAATAATTTCTTACGTATGAAATGCGAAGGTATACATAGTTTTACATTGTTCCATATTAATGAACATGAAGCATTTATTCATTTAATTGCCTCAAATACATGGTTAGGAATAGTATATCTATTCATATATAGGAAGAGGGGTGTCCCAGGGTACGAATTTGAGCCCCTAACTTTTTGTAATCGTTATTACTTAACGATTTATCTTCCTGTTTAGTCGCTTACTTGCTTATCTTCGTATCCAGACCTTTAATATTCGGCCAATGTGTCTCTTGTTAGCTAAGTTCCTCTCACTAAACTTGTTCTCCTCCGTTCGCATCAGAAACCCAAACCATATAATCTATAATTATTGTTAACTTCAGTCCTACGAGTAAGCAAAGGCGTACCGCAAGGATCTATACTGGGACCATTATTATTTACGATATACATTTCCGCCGTCTTCCCGACAATACTAAAATCGTGCAAAATCGCATTTCTATGGCGATGACGCCCCAATTTATCTGTCCTTTTCACCATTGGAAGCTCAAAACGCCTGTCAAAAATTAAATGACGACATTTCACGAATTTGTAAAATCTCAGAACACCACGGCCTACAACTTAATTCTAATAAAGCCCAAGCCATTCTATTCGGGAGAGTCAATGAAAAATTACAAGTAACATCTAATATCTCTTTGAGTATGTTTAATCAAATTATTCAGTTAACAGACTCCGTAAAAAATCTGGGATTAGTCATGGACCATAGGTTAAGGTTCAAAGAACATATAACAAAATTCCTCAATGATGGCTATGGTATGTTAAAGTTGCTTTTTCACAATAGGCACGGCACGTCTTAAGCATAAAATCAAAAACTCTTCTTTACGACGTGCTTGTTTTGTGGAGGTTCAACCACTCTAACGTAGTATATGGGCCATGTCTTGATAACATCGATAAAGGTAGAATTCAAAAAATACTAAATTCATGTATGCGCTTGATGTTTGGTATTAGGAAATACGAAAGGATTAGCCATAACTTGTCTGAATTAAAGTGGTGGAACATGTCCCAGCGACGGGATTTACATGCTGCATCCCTTTTCCATAGTGTCATTAAGTGTTTTCTTTTTGCACGTTGTGGTAGACTTAAGTCAGCTCTGTCAATAACACACCATTCGTTTTATACAAATAATTTGACTCAGTTCTCAATAACCCTATTCGTTATAAAAGCTTTATTTAAGTTTTATATTAACCTGAGGCAGAAATGTCTAGTTGACGCAAGGCACTTCAATCACGTGATGAATGTGACTTTACCTAACCCTGTGGCGATGTAAAAAGAAAACACCTATTATTAATAAGTACCCAAAATATCTGTATGATAAAATAATATGTTGAGAATTATTTCTTTAGCCATAGAGTATGTAATCGAGGGGTTGGAAGAATGGAAAGGCTACTAATCAGTATGTGGCAATTATATAATTGCCACATACTGATTAGTAGCCTTTCCATTCTTCCAACCCCTGATAAAATAATGTTCCCAACAGATGTTCACACACTCAATTTGCGATATAAAGGGTTACTTACACCACCTCTTCATAAAACTGATTACTTTAAAAGATCTTTTACATACAGGGTGTTTCAGACCACCCGTACCGCCCAAATATCTCGCGAAATACAAATCGCATTGAAAAAAGAAAAAATACGTGTAAAAAAATTTTTAAGACTCTATTGTTTGATAGTAATAGGATGTCCCCCCCTTCCCCACACCGCCACTTCACACCTAATTTTAGATTTAAACGTATCTCGAATGTTAATGTGTTCTTTACTCGTGAAATCAAAGTATTTCAAATTTTTTTTTCTATTTTCCGTCAAAGACAAAAAAAATTTACAAAATTTAACATCTTCAATCGTGGTGTTGTACAGTTGTTTAAATCTAAAATGGTTGCGTTTTCCCATCCTAGGTTATGGGCCGTAGGGGTGAAGTGGCGGTGTGGGGAAGGGGGAGGGGTTAATAAATCTTCCCCTCTTCCCTTTTACAAAGCATTAACATTTTTGATTGTCACTTAACAAAACTGACATCAAATTAGCATAGGTAATCGGAAAAACTTCTTTCGGCGATCATAGCGCCATCTGTCACGAACCTCAAAAAATGTTTCAAACAAGAAGTTCCTATTTCTTAACGCAGAATTCAAATCTGCATAATAAACTGGGGGGGGGGGGGGTGCTATTTAAGATTACGAAGTTACCCCCTCTCCACCCCCCGGGGTGGTAGTGGGGACATCCTATTACTATCAAACAATAGTCTTTAAAAAAATTTTAGCCGTATTTTTTCTTTTTTCAATGCGTTTTGTATTTCGCGAGATATTTGGGCGGTACGGGTGGTCTGAAACACCCTGTACAACATAGTTAAAATGTAGGTATAACAGTCTCCCCGACAGTCTAAAATCTCTCTCCCGTTTAATTTCAAAATAAAACTGCGTAAAATGATGATAGGTGGCCAAACATTTCAATTTCAACGCTAAGATAACAATATTATACAACTAAGCCAACAAATCCATGAACAATATTTCCCTCGCCGCACACAGGGTTAAGTGGCAGAGCAGACGGCAAAATACTCTATTATTATTATTATTTATGGCCTTCCTGCGGACACTGAAGTGTTCAAACAATTCCTTTGATCTTTGCCTGGTTTATTAATAAGATGGCTATTTTTTTTTCAAGGTCCAATCGGTCACAACGTTAAAACCACAGTGAAAATAAAATTTTTTTTAATTGTAACAAGTACTTAAGTACATAGTTACGCTATTTCTCTACATCTACATAGTCGCCACTCCGATTTAGTCATTTGTCGTAGCGTGGTACCAACTTTCCAATACCATTGTCATAGAACGTAGTCGCCTGTGTTTTCAGCCATTTTTCTACTCGATGTCTGTGCCAAAATATTGTCCTCCTAGCCAGCGTTTCATGTGAGCAAAGACGTGAAAATCCGAGTTGTATGGTGAGTGATCAAATACTTTCCAACGAAAACGCTGCAGGCTGTAGTGAGCGGCCGAGCATTGTCGTAGAGAAGGACAACATTCCTCTCCGCTTATTCTGAATTGCCCTTCGTAGACGTTGAAGAGTCACAACGTATGAGGCTGCAGTGATAGTCGTGCCACGTTCCATGAATTCCACCAAGAGGGGTCCATTCCGGTCCCAGAACACAGTAGCCATACACTTTCCGTTAGAGAAGGTTCGCTTGAACTTCTTTGGTTTACTGGGAGAATGAGAATGCATTCACTGTTTAGATTGTTCTTATGTTTCTTCAGTTTCGAAATGGACTCATGTCTCGTCCCCTGTGACAATTTTGTTCAAAAAATCTTCTCTTTCATTTTGGTAGCGCTGGAGAAACGTTAGGGAGGCTTTGTTTTGTGATGGTTGGACAGCGTTTTGGGAATCCATCTCGCACACAGTTTGCGCTACAGAAGTCTCTTACTCACAATGGTGTTGTAGAGAAATGACCTTGAAATATCAGGAAACGAATCACTCCATACAGAAATTTTGCACCGACGATTTTCTCGAAATGCCTGTTAAAATAATTTTTATTTAAAAATGAGCTGTACTTACCTATTGCTTTCTTTTTTCCTAAAGAACCTTGCCTTGTGCTGAAATTTATTTTTCGTTTTATTTGTACCACCATATAATATTTTTCTTTCAAAAAACAAAATCTGCCATTTGATTGTCTGCGCAATCCTTGCACGAAAGATACTTTTACGATTGCACTTTTTTTTATTTAGAACGTGAACGGCGAATATTATTTGTTGGTGTCACAATAATTCTAAAAAATCATATTTCACACTTTTTTACTGTTCCTTGAGAACTTCATCACATGGTAACAAGTTTTCAACCTTTTACCTTGACCACCATGTAAATGACGTACTATAACGAATTCTTTTCTTCAAAATTCGTTCCCACGTCCCGTGTTCCACATGACTCATATCTCGGACCTTTATTATTTGCAGTTTCCATAAACGTTTTATTACCTCATCCATCAATACTCCTTGATCTATGCCAATAATTTGAAGCTCTTTCTTACAACCGATCACGTTCCAAGTGATATTCACATAACTCAAAGTTGCTTTTGCAACAAACAAACTGCAAATTATTAATAAATCTTCTTTGTATTTGTTCCATAAATAATTTGGAAAGTAAAATTTGAAGCAAAAGTACTTTTAAAAAAACATGCAGTCATTTAACATGTATTATCTAATTGAAGGAGTAAACGAAGCTTTATAAATAAAAAATGGCAGTAATACTAGTAAAAAAAGTTATCCTAACGACAGACAGACAAACGCATTTGGAAAGGCAAGGCCTATGTGAATTTTTTAACGAAACAAAAATGATTTTCCAACGAAAAACTAAACAAAATAACCTCATTTCCACCATAGATCTCCGTAGATGTTGTATCCCAAGTAAACTGCAATTTCATGTCAAAGGGCTGCTAGTGTCTACGGGTTCAATTTACTTTTCATCCTATACATGTTCTATCGGACACAAGTTAGGAGATTTGGGATGCCATGGCATCAGATTGTTGAAAAAAGTTTTTAAAATGTCACATGACATGCGATCAATGAGATAAAGTGACGTAGCAACTGATCACGATCTGATTTGGCTCACATGAATAGCAAATGAAGAACAAACAAAAAACACAATCAAAAGATGGAGGTAGATCGGACATAGACTCGAAATACTGCAAGGCTTTACGTGGAAAAAGGTTGGGAAAGAACAATTCACAAAGGTGGAATCCCGTAATTTGAAGTGAACCGAAAAGCGGAGAGGCAAGAGAATATTATATTGGACTGAACTCACGATGTGCAGGACCAGCAGCATTGACACTGCAGAAGATGAGAACCATATTATTTTTTTTATTTTTTCAAAAAAGTTCGCTTCGCTTCGAAAAAGCAATAAGGGACATATCATTTTTCATAAAAATCGTTCCCTTCAAAAAGTAGAAGTGATGAAATAAACATGGCACGCACTTACGAAAAACGTAGACGGTCACCTCAATCCTCAATCAATATGTCAATCAATCAATCAATGCATTGTACTCATTACATGTACAAGATTCTTATTCCCATAACTTAACATATCACAATAAAATAATAGTACTCACTAAATTACAGTCTATCCACTTCCATCCCCTACAAATTACCACCCTCTCCTTTTCCTACTTTCTATCACCTCCTTCATCCTCTTTATCCCTTCTCCTCCCTCGCTTAACACCCATTTCCACCCTCCCTCCTGTTCTCTTAGTTCACAACATTCCTCCACCATATGCATCATCGTTTCCTTTCCCTCTCCACACAGTCTGCATACCCTCTCCTCCTCCCACCAATACTTATTGTCCCTTTCTTCATTCCCCATTCTAAACCGTGCCACAATCCTCTACCTCCCTGCCTTTGCACATCTTCTACTCTTCTTACTATATCCCCACCCATCCTTTCTCGCATATCCACTCCCTCTCGTAAAAGCACCTTCTTCCCTCCTGCCCATATGCTATCTTCTTCTTCTTCTTCATTTCAATCCAACTACATCTCAAGATCACCCCTTCTTCCCGCCTCTCCATCTTTTCCTCAAAGGCCATCGCTCTCTTTCCCGCCACTATTCCAATTGTACATAACTTCACCTCTTCCTCCACCACATATCCCGGGATTTCTCTTTCAAGCCCCAATACCCACTTCCAGTATTTCACTTGAATCCTTTCTATCTGTTCCCTTTCTATCCATCCCCACACTTCTCAACCAATACACTTCTTACCAGTCTGTCGAAGAACCACCTTCTTTTCCACATATCTCCTCCCATCCACCCTTCTCCCAGGCCCCATACCTGTCCCACAATTCCATTTCTTTCCATGCCAGCTCCCTTATATGCGCATTGTCCTTGTTATCATAACTTATCCTGTATCCCAAATACGTCACCTCGTCTACACTTCCTATTTCTTCCTCCCTCCACTTCCACATCGCCCTCTTCCCCCCCCACCCCTCTCTTCTTTTGGAATCCTACGATTTTTGTCATTTTTGTGTTTACTTCTAACCCGATTCTCTCCATGTATTTCTTCACCACCCTTAACATGCTCCTCATTTCATTCTCCTCTCTCGTCACCAACACCACATCGTCGGCGTAAGCCAAAGCCCATACCTTTTTTCTATCCTACCAACCAATATGTTTTTGAGTTGTTCTTTTTCAAAACCAGTTATGGACACATTACCGAACCGCATTTACGTGTGTATGACAAACAATAAATTGGTCCATGCACAGCTTCTTATATCTCATTTTAAATACATTACAGGTAATAAAGCTACAAAATACGAATACGATGAAAGAAAAATACACAAAACGGGGAAAAAGGCGAGTACTTCGTTAATATTATTTTGTCGATAATACGTACTTACATGCGATGTGTATTCGTAATTCATTTTTATGAACCACATAAATCGATTTTCTCTTCATAAAAGTACTTCCACTCACGGTATAAGCATAAAACGAACCTTTCACTTGTACAATTTGGATCTAATCTATTTACTATAGTATTATTAACCTTCCCAGCAATAAAATTCGGAAATGAGTAATGCCAGTATTTTATCAGATACAGTTACTTAACTGGCACTTCCAGTTTGCAACTAACACATATAACACCTTGTTACAGGAAAAGATAGAAAACGTGGGAATTATTTTAATACATACAATAAATGAATAACAATAGAAGAGAATCGTAAAATAAAGCTAAGGAAGCCGATATTAATTATTATTTCAAAACAAGTTAAGAGTAGGTAATTAGGTTTTTCAAACGAATTCGTTTCCAATACACCGCGCTTTCTAGATAGCTTGCCTTGTTTATGCGTAGATTCTCGTGACCTTTCCTTTTATTATTCCGATCTCTTCATTCATTTCAGTACCGACAAAAAATGTGAATAACTGCCGTATTACATTTTTTTTAATGGAGCACTCTGGATTATTGCATTTCTTTGTGTGCTCCCCTAGGCACTATTTTAATACACGATACGTATTTTATACATTGGGGACTTTCGAAATTATGCTCACTTCGCCCATAAAACGGGGTACATTATAGCGACCCACATCTACCTAATTAGTCAAACCTTTCGAAAAAATTGCTTCGACACCTGAATTATAATTGACAGCACTGCACTGATATTTGTACAAGTTTACTGATTAGATAGCTATATACCACTAAAAAAAAGTCAAAGAAACATAAGTACATTAGATACATGTATAAACGCTCCCACAGAAGATAAAGACACATTTTACGAACAGGTAAGTAGTATAGGAATACGTAAAGATCCCAAAACATATGCAAAAATAAGGAACGAAGACACATATATAGGTACATATCAAGCACACAAAAACAAACAGCAGAGGAAAAATAACAAATTTTGTCGAAAGACGTAGTACAATTAAATAAATAAGACGAAACCAAATCCATAAAGGCAAGGATCAAGTGCAACTCGAATCACATGCAAGTAATACATAATAACATGCAAAAACGATCGAAATGAAAGAATACGACATATACCAAAGCAAACGAAGTGTTATTAGCAACAAAAAGAAAAATTGGAATGAAATTTAAAAAAAAACTAAACAGATTATATTAAAAATACAACTGTGAGGAAAATATAAAACAAGTACACGAGAACAAAAAAATAATAATGAAGAAAGCGTTAATAAAAAAAAGTGCAATGACAACAGATTAAATTAGTTAAAACAAATTAATTAATTAAAATTAAAAAAATCGCGATTTTTGTAAATAAATCAATGATTTTTAATTTTTTAAATAAAAATCAAGTTTTGCCCAACCCTACAAGGAGAGAATTGAGAATACCAAAAAACTGGTGCACCTCGCCAGAATGATCTTAAACGGGACGAAGTGTGAAAAGAACAGACATCAATTTCTTTAAAATACGAACGGGGGGGGGGGGGGGGTCCGACAAGGAGAGTCGCTATCAACAGCACTTTCCATTTGGAACTTGAAGAAACTTGATCAGAAAAAGTAAAGTGGAAACAAAACAAGGAATACTCAAGAACGACCGTCACTGTATAGCTTTTGCTGATGACTTAACTATAGTAGCAACAAGTAAAAAAGGGGATAATAGAGGAGCTAAGAAAGTTTGAATTAAGAATAAAACAGGAAAAGACAAAGTATATGATAATGGGTGATGCAGAGAAAGAGGAGGAGACGGATCTAAAACTACAAATAGGAGTAAGAGAGAGGAGGAATTTGAAATTGGTCTGGAATTTTGATTATTTTTTCAAGGAGATAAAGAGTATCTGAAAAAATTTCATCGTTATGTGTAGATTTGATATTTATGTGATAATATTGTGTGGAATACTCCTAACTTTTACTTACGCGCCCCCAAGTATATTAATGCTATACATAAAGTGATCTCGAATTTTGATTATTTTTCAATGAAATAAAGAGTACGTGATAAAATTTATTCGTCTTTAATTAAGGGATGATTGTGTAGATTCGATATATGTAATAATATTTTACAATATTTGTGTGGAAATACCCCTAACTTTTACTTACGAGCCCCCAAGTGTATTAATGCTATAAGTACATAAAGTGATGTGGAGTTTTGATTTATTTTTTCAATGAAATAAAGAATACGTGATAAAATTTTTATCGTCTTTAATTAAGGGATGATATGTGTAGATTCGACATAGTAATAATATTTTAGAATTT